>JAJPUD010000238.1:84550-215117 GCA_023553655.1 Myrmecobius fasciatus
CACAAGAGACTTAGAAAGAAGAATTTCCTTGTTGTGAATTATATTGCAACCTGGAGTCGATTGCCCCCAGATTCTAGGCTCACATATGCTGTATTCAGTCCCAGTGGCTCCCCTTTTTTCCTTTTCCCCAAATCACCATTTTTGGGCAAGAAAACTCCAAATGGGGTCACAACCAAAAACGACATAACAAAATGCACTTGTATATAAATTACATATATAGAGTATAAATGGTATACATATGTATATATGTACTTATGTAATATGAGCTATACATGTGTGTAAATATATGTATACATACATAAACATATAAAAGATTAGATTCAGAATCATGAAGTCTGGTTCTGCCTCTTTAAACCATCCATCATTATCTTATCTATGTATCCATATGTGTGCTTATACACATATAAGTAAGCACACACATATGGATGTACATACATTTAATGTCTATCATATACATTATATATATATTGCAAGTTTGTCAAATTGATCTGGCAACTCCCTGGCAAGCCTTCATACACCAATAATACATTATAGCTATAGAACTTTAAGAGCTACCAAGTATTTTTCTCATGACACTTCTGTGAAATAGATGGTATAGATATTATTTCCATTTTATAAATTAGGAAATCGCAGCTCAACAAAATCAAATGATTTGCACAGAGTTTTGGTAAGTGCTGGATCTAATACTCCAACTCAAATTTGCTCACTCAAGCATTTTGATTGGGGTCATTGGGAGAATTCTAACTGATGAGTCCTTCCAGAACTCCATCATGTTTTAGAGGATGGGAAGATCAGGGATATGGATTCTGAGCTCCTGGAAATGGGATGTTCCACCCCGGGGAGGTTGGTCCAAAGGGAAGGTGTGATGGCAGACTTAGTTAAAAAGTGTAAGCTTAACAAAGATTTGTCCCTTCCACCCCTGGTTTAGCCTTTTAGCCGGCTCTTCCTATAACCTCAGAGTCCATATTCCTAATCTCTCTCCTCAGCCCCAAGTACTTCTTGGATGTCTGAAAGGCACCATCTGTTGGACTTCCACCTATGGCCAAATCAAGACACTGGAATTCTTGATGGGAATTCCATCGCTGATTGTAAGGAGTCAATGAACTGCCTTGGAATTATTGGAAGAGCCAGATCCATGGGTTAAAAGGGAAGGAGGGAGAAAGGAGCAAAAGAAGGGAGCTGCCTGACTTGCACAACTTTGAATGCTTTATTTGGGTTTCCTCTCTGAACATTTTTGACCCAGAGAGCGCCTGCCTCCTTCTCTAGCAAGATAACTTAGCAGCCAGATGCTGTATTTCATTTAGTGTCTTTAGGGAAGATCGCCCGAGTTTGAGAAGGGGAAACAAACATCCACCGCAGAATGTGCAAGTTATGAAAGCCTCTCTCACAGCCCAGCATTCCTCCCAAGAATCATTTTGTTATCTTTGGATGGTTGCTTCTTAGGGGGGTGGGAAGCTGGGAAGCCAGGAGTCCAGAAGCACAGAAGATCCCCCAAGCAGCCCATGCACTTTGGCAGGGTTCAGAGGGACGGGTGAGTGATTTTAGCACAGAGATGAATAGGAGCACAGGAGCCCTCCCTGACACTTTGGCTCAGGGTCTCTTAGAGTTTATTCTGATGCCCCTATATGGGACTCTTTCCCCTGAATGGTTCTCCCAACACCTATGGTCACATGCAGCTATACTCAGAAAAGGACAAAGCTCATTTATAATATTAGAATATTAGAGCTAGAAAAAATCCTGGTGACCACCCAGTCCTGCCTCCTCCTCCCCTAAACAAAATCTGTTGATTTGATAATCTATATGAGCTTGAGGAAGGCTCCATAGGAAAGATGCAATGAGACAGTTCATCTCACAGATTTGTTGAAGGTCAGTCAGCTCTATAGATTTCAGGAAGGTCCCCCAGCCTCCAATAAATTCTCCACTGGCCTGCTGTAGTGCCTGAAATTCCACTGTTTGAGATGCATTTCTTTGGGTTAAGGCATTCTCTCCAGCTAAAATTCAAATCACTCTGGAGATGAGCGTAATTAATACCCTAACTCAATTAATTTATAAAATCTTTTCCAACCTAGCCCTGAGCAGGTCTTCTGTAATTGTGAGGGGGGTGGGAGGAGGTGGGCCCAGACTATAAAGCACAATGCAGAAGGGATTTGAGAGCATTATGTGTCTTGGATTAACAGGCATGTAATTGAGGGAAGAAGGACTCAAGAAAAATGGGATGGAACGAGAGAGTGTCTCATAGCTTTGTTGAAGGTTAGCTTGGATCATTACTTGATCTGAGTCAGGAGATGATCTTGAGGTGCAGTGGGATAGAATGCACTCTACCCTTGAAGTTAGGAAGATTTCAGTTAGAGTTTGGTTTTTGCTCCTTCCTAGCTATGTGACCATGGATGTTATTGTTCCTTTTTTACTGATGAGGAAACAACCTCAGTTTCCTTATCTGTAAAATAGGAATAACAATACTCATGGACTCTTAACTCCCAGGGTTATTGTGAGGCTCAAATAATGTATGTAAAGAATGTCACAAATTTTAAATAATTTTAAAATGACATTTATTATGCTTATTGTTAAATAAATCACTTGACTTTTTGGGGACTATTTTCTATGAAATGGAAGGATTGGCTTACATAATATCTGAAGATGCTTCCTTCTAGTTCTAACATTCCATAAATCCCAATGCTTTAAAAATCACAACTCAGAAACCATATCCTATATGTTACGATCTCCCTGCAACCTTTACCCCAAGGTAATTTGCCTTTTGTAAATATCTCGTAAAAACTTTATATTTATTCAATTGTGTTCATATCATATCTTCAAAATGGAGTATAACCCCCTTGAGGACAGGATGATTTTGTTTCTACCTTTGCATCTTCCAGCATTTACAAAGTGTTTTGTTCATGACAAGGGACTTAATTAATGTTTGTTGAATTAAACTGAGTGGAATTGAATTATTCTATAACTGGACAGGTAGCAGAAATCAGAAGTCAGAAGGAATTATGCTCAGCAAGTTGTGCCCCAGTTCCCAAATTTTACTGAGTGAAAGGACAACTTCAAAGATACCACAGGAACTTTTGTTTTTAGGGCACCGTGCTCAAACAGGCATCGGGTTGGAAGCATGACCCTAACCAGTCCAAGCTATATTCTATGAAGATCTCTGGGCCCACATTCTCCTTCATGGCTTTTCTTCTCACGTTTTCTCCCCCAGCCCTCCCCTGAACCCTAACACCTCTCCTTGGCTTCCTGCTATCCCTTCCCCTGGGCTGGATATTTGGCTGTTCTCCTTCTAAGGAATTGTGTCTGTTTCTTATCTCCCCCTCCATTCTGAGCAGCCAAAGTTGTGTTTGAGCTGCTGGGAGGAGGTACTGTCAGAATCACAGCTGGACCTTCAGATCCAGCATGGAGTGGGATTCCAAGGGCCGCCCAGTTCCCCATCCCAACCTCTCTCTCCAAGATGAGGAGGTCATTGTGGGGTTCTTTCCAGGTAAGGGCAGAGAGGTCATGACATGCATCTTCTTGGCCGTTCCCCATCCCAAGAACCTTCCTGCAGTGAATCTTGAGGGACTCACCCCCTGTTTTTCTTGGTCTGAGCAAATTCACAAAGACTGCCCAAATCTGTTTGTGAAAATGGAACTGGTGACATGCTGTTCCCATCAAAAGAGCTGGCCAAAGCATCTACAGGAGAACACAGATAGACCCTGGCTCTGGGAGTTCCCCCTCCGTACAAGGCTGTGGGAGCCCTGTCACATGCAGTGAGGTTCTAACCAAGCTACTTTCATTCATGTTCTGGAAAATCCCAAATCAGAGCTTTTTCCACAGTCTGGCACTGCAGTTGGCTATTTTTCAATTGTACTAATAACCAAGAAAGCTCAGTCTGTAAACTGAACTCCATCCTCTCCACCACCTCTCAATCCTTCTTTCCAGTTTCCCTCTTTCTGTTCAGAGCACTACCATTCCTCCTGTTGCCCACTTAGAAATTCAGGATTATCTTTCGGTCTCTCTCACCCTCACTTCCCATATCCAATCAGTTGCCAAGTCCTATTATTCTAACTTTAAATGTCTCCTATCAGTTCCCACTGATATCACTCTAACCCAGTTCTTCAGGGAACTCTCACCTAATCTATTACTATAATTATTTTGTGGCAGATAGGGAATAATTGGAGTTGAGTGTCTTGACCAGAGTCACATAGCTAATAAGTGTTTGATGTCAAATTTGAACTCAGGTCCTCCTGCATTATTTACCTATCCTACTAAAACTCTTAAAATGGTGTCTACAACTCTGTTTTATCTTCAACCCATCAAATAATCTTCTGCAATGTAACCTCCTCAAAATATAATTCTGATCATGACAGTCTCCTGCTTTATTCCAATACCTATAGAATAAAGTTCAACATCCTTAGAAGGCCATTCCAAGGCATCTATGATTTAGCTTCAATCAACTTTTCTCATATCTTCCCTCTTTTTCTCATTCATTACCATATACCTTCACCAAGCTGAGCTACTGTTTCCTGGACATGCCATGTACCTTTCCCTGCCCCCCCCCATTCTATGCTTTTGTCCATGTTGCTTCTTCTGTCCGTAATTCCTGTCCCCTTTCTTTGCTATTTGTTGAAATTCTGCCCATCCTTCAATAATCAGTTTGAATGCCCCTTCTTCCATGAAATCTCTGATTAACTACAGCTGGAAATAATCTCTACCTTTCCTATCTTCCTATAATACTTTGCTATTTACTTCTTCTATTTACAAAATTCTACAGTGCATTCATATATATTTCCTGTATCCTACTAGGGAAATAATTAAGTCTTGTCTCCGTTCATATATTTAATAGATGTGTGTCCCTGAGCAAGAACTTCTTTATTGTATTTATTGCATCATTACTAGTTTATTATACCAATGCCAGTCAGTTGACTGACTGACCCATCTCCCAGGGTGTTGTAAAGAAAGTGTTCTATAAGCTTTAGACTGTTTCAGAAATGTGAACTGTTATTTATTAAAAACCTACTATATGCTAGTTACAGTTTGAGAAGCTAAGATTATGCATGTAAGAGTATTCCATGTCCCTTAATAATTACAGTGTCTCTTGACTTCCTAATTAAACTAATCTGAGATGTGAATTGAAAATGACATTTCTATTGTTTATTGTTGTTGATCCTTTCTGGAAGAGGACCAATGACATCAGGAGGGTGAATTGGATTTAAGTGAGAGAGGACTGGGCAAAGTCTTCAGCCACTCTCCTCCAGAGGCATCAGAGTTCAATGGCAAGACACAAGTCAAAAGGACTGGCGATGGTCATTTCTACTGGGTCAGCAAATCAAAAGTATTTTAATTAGATTGGAAAGATCCTTGACCCATTTTGAAGGCACTAAGGCCATTGGATGAGGTAAAATGACACACAAAGAACTTTAGAACTGGCAAAAGAACTCTGGTTGTGCTCTTGTGGGTTTTGTATAAAATAGCAGAACAGTTTGGGACCCAGGTGATGGCAAGGACAGACCTGGAGAGAGGCATTCCTGCCAAGTCCCTGAGAGGCAGCCACCTGGTGTTGGTAGGTGGTGGCCAGGAGACAAATTTTAATTCCCTCTGCCCACTTACTGCCCAGCCCCAAGACTTGCCCAAAGAAGGACATTGTGACTTGATCTTTTCATCAGCATCCCAACAGCTTTCCTAAGACAGTGGTGACTGGTGGCAGCCTCTGCATTGGGAGCTAAGGACAAAGTAGACATCCTGAGGAAAGACAACTTCAAGACCCTGTGAGCAGCCTAGTAGAAAATTATCTAAGGGGAACATCTGAAGACTTTAACAAAAGGACTTTTAAAAGCTATTATTACCATATGTACTCTAAACTTACTCATTTGTCTCTGTATGTCCTGGTGGAAATGTATGTCACAGACTTTTGGGGGGATGTTTTATATCAACTATTCTTCCTATATTACCTAAATAAAATGCCTCTTTCTGAAAGGCTAAGTTATTCTGCAGATTAAAAAGAAAAGCAAAAATTCAGTTATTCTGGCTAATTTTTATCAACTGGTAATCACAGCGAAAGCACCCTGGTCGGGGCTCATAAGCTATATAATTAGAAAAGACCACCCCTACAACTCTGAATGGAAATGCAGAGGCTGATTTCTGGGGACCAGTCTATTGGCAAGAGTAAGAATAGAAAAATACTCCCTATGCAGAGTACAGCAAGGCTTCTTAAACTTTTTTCCACTTGTGACCTCTTTTTGTTTAAGAAATTTTTATGTGACCTCAGGTATATAAGTATATAAAATAGGTATACAAACCAAACATTTACTGACAATAAATCATAATTTCATGACTTCCCCATTCAGTTATGAGACTTTTTATGGAGTTGTAAACCTCAATTTAAGAAGCTGGAATCTGGAGCATATGCTCTAAGGCAAAAATAGCCCCTGCCTCAAATGGTTTATATTTTATTACTTAACTTAGTGTCTCCCACAATGCCTGCCACTTAATGATGTTCAGCAAATATTTGTAAAATTGAATTATGAGAACAAAGAAAGAATAGTCAGATTGTCAAAGTTGTGAGACACTGGAATAGGACTGAGGTATTATTTTCTTCCCAGAAAAAAAAAAAAAAGCACCCAGAGCCCCACTGATCCAGGGAAGATGTAGGTAAGAGAGAAACTGAATGACTTCCCAGGCTTCCATCCAGACTGCCAGATTGTGGTGATCAGATCTGCAAAATTCTTTTTCTTTATTTCTTTGAAAAACCAAATATTCAGGACAGATCTAAAGACAGATTGAGTGGACTCTTCAAGAATAGAAAGAAAAATGAAAAAAGGTCCTTTCTTTCGCCTTTCCTGCTACCCTTCATTCACAAACATTACACAATAAAGTGACTTGTGCTTATGAAACATGGTTTTCTTAATCTTGGGATGGGGGGATTGTTCTGTGCTTTGTCTCCAGAGGAGATGGAAGCCCAGATTACACTGTGGTACTTCAAAGGCATTTCCCTCAAGGCCCTTCGCTCAGTTCAAAGCCTCCCTAATTTTGGCCAATCTCCTGACCTCTCCATTGGCCTCAAACTCAGAACACTGTAGCCCTATCCAATCCATAAATCCATGGGACTGCTGTCTCTGGAGCTCTTCCTCTGTAGTCAGATGCCTGGCCTTCTGCCTTGATCAGCCAACTGCTTGTCTTGAAGCCATACTGAACTAGGAGTGTTTTCCCCAGTTAAAGAATTATTTTCTGGAGAATAATTGGGGCTGGCTTCCAATGGGTGATTACCAACTGCATCAGTTATTGGAGAATGTGTTGATGGGTCTGCTTTCTTCCTCCTTGCCATTGTTTGTTTATTTAGTAATCAGCTCATTAGGGGGATGTTAGCATGTCAGAAGAGTTTATCAGTCCACAAATATTTATTAAGGGTATATTTGGGACATATAGGGTGTTCAGGGAGGGTAGCACCTCCCATATGAGACTGCAGGCTGCTCATCCACCTTTGGTATCCACCTTCACTCTACACTCACCTGTGGCTCCAAGAAGCTGTAGTATATGCAGTGGTCCCATCCCTGGGTAAAACCATCTCAGAAGATGGGTTAACCAGATTGAAGATGACCAACAGGCTTCAAATAGATTGTTGGAACAGGGGGATGTCTACCCCAAGTGTATGAAAGTTTCCTTTGATGGAAGGGATGACTGAGAACAATTTGTTTCAAGGACCATGAAAGTGGCTGCAGCAGGTGCTATGGGTCATTCACCAAAGATGCCAAGGTCATCCACTGCATCCTGAGCCATTGCTGGTTGTCTTTGCAAGGACTCAGGAAGAAAGAATGAGGCTGATGACTCTGTGCAATTCTGCCTCACTTAATCCAATTCATGCGCAAGTCAAGATATCACCCTGTCACTGGTCCTCTTTGAAAATGAAGAACGAACAACAGCATTAAGGACTTACTAGGATTCGGTGCGGGGTGCTGCAAATAAAAAGAAAGGCAAAAATTCAGTCCTTATCCCCAGGGAGCTCACCCTCCAATGAGGGAGTGTGTTACAAATAAGATATACTGTCAAGAAGATGTCAGGTCATTTCAGAAGGAAAGTATTAAGAATAGAGGTGATCGGGAAAGCCTTTTGTAGAAGGTGAGATTTTAGGTGAGTCTTAAAGGAAGCCAGGAAAAAATGGGGTCAGGAGGGAAAGAATTCCCGGAAAAGATGACAGACTGCCAGTGAAAAAGAGGAGTGGAATTTCAGTGAAAAAATACTAGAAAGGTAGGAAGATTGTAAAGGATTTTAGGAATATTAGATCTTGGAGGTAAGAGGCCCCCATTGGAGCCTTTTGAGTAGGGGGTGACATGGCCAAATTTGTGCCTTAGGAAAATCACCTTGGAAGCTGAGTGGAGAATAGACTGGAATGGGGAGAGACCTGAGGTTGGGAAATCAAGTCTATTGGCTTTTGCTATAGTCCAGATGTGAGAAGATGAGAGCCAACAGCAGTGCTAGAGAAGGGGAAAGGATACCTACTAGAGATGCTATGACTAGAAATTACAAGATTAGGTAATGGATTGGATATGGGGAGAGGAATGAGTTCAAGAAAGGAAAAGTCTGTCCCTGGCAGACCGGGAGGTGGTAGTATACTCTATTTTAGATGGAAGTTTGGAAGAAAGAAGGGCTTGAAGAGAAAGATAATGAATTCAAATTTGAATATGTTGAATTTGAGACACCTATGGGACCTCTGATTCAAAATCTCCAAAAGTCATGAAAGACTAGAGCTGCATCCGATTGGGTTGGTGGTGGAGCCTAACAAAGTGACATATTCTCCTTGAATTTATGGAATATTTCTGGTTTTCAAAATTTGTCCTGATGTTGTAAAATTACCCTTTGGTGTGGTAAGAGCTCCAACAAGGACAAGAACAGAATTGTTCATTAGGTTGAGGAGAGATTAAGTAATAGAGATAAATTCTAAACATTTGGTTGTTGATTGACCCAAATTCCAAATGTAACCACACCATTAACTTCTTGTGTGACCATGAAAAAATCTCTCAACTTTTTTGGGCCCCAGTTTCTTCATCTATAAAATGGGGATACCATCAACAAACAAGCATCATATATAATAGGGACAAACTAGAACCATTCCCAGTAAGATTAGGGGTGAAACAAGGTTGCCCACTATCACCATTACTATTCAATAATGTATTAGAAATGTTAGCTTTGGCAATAAGAGAAGAAAAAGAGATGAAAGGAATTAGAGTAGGTAATGAGGAAACCAAATTATCACTCTTTGCAGATGATATGATGGTATACTTAGAGAATCTACTAAAAAATTATTAGAAACAATCCACAACTTTAGCAGAGTTGCAGGATTTAAAATGTAAAATGGGGATAAGACCATTTAATCCTACCTACCTCAGAGGTGTGGTGAGCATTTAAAAAACATTAGTTTTTAAAAGTTTCATGATTACTTAAAATAAAAATTAAAATGTTATTAATTAGTTCTTATTACCAATTTATTATTAATAACAAATTAATACAAGTAGTATGAATTTTAGTATGATAATACTATAAAAAAATTGTGTTTTCACTTCTTTCTCCAAGACAGATCAAAACTTAACTATGTATTAGTGAAAAGTTTCTAAGCCTCTAATTCTGTTTTTTTTTTAAATGAATCAGAAGATCCCACTGGTTCCTTCTAGTTCTGACATTCTATGATTTTATGATTTGCTATGGACACATAAAAAAAAAAGCACTACATGATTCAATCCCAATATCACAAAACCCCCGTAACACACATTAAAGGCTCATGTTTATATAATGTTCTAGGTTTATAAAAAACAATCTTTACAACACTTTTGTGAGGGAGGTATTGCACATTTCATTATCCCCATGTTACAGCTGAAGGAGCAGAGATATGAAGGGACTTATTAAGGTTTATGCAGCTAGAAGGAATCAAAGCTAAGAACAAAACCCCATTCTCCTGATGCAAAAATTCCAAGGTCCTTCCACTACATTTCACTACTTCCTAAAATAAGGACCTATGCCTTATGGAATGGCAAATTTTCTGGTTCTAAATTCATGTGTTCATTTGCAAAAAATATTATTTTAAAAGTTGACCTCATCGGGTCCCTAAGTAGGTTGTGTCCTGGGCATCTGCCTCCCTTGCTGACCCTAGGCCCAGTGAATGTGGTGATGTGTGTGGTAGTGGGGATGGGGAGGTTAAAAGAATAAATAATTATCTTTTCCAGAGACCTTCAAGTTGAAGGAAGTCTTACACAGATGGCACAGGACTGAGGAATTTTAAGTTAGAAGCCATATTAAAATCATCTAGACTAATCTAACCCCTTTTTATTTAACAGGAGGAAAAAAAGAGACTTGAGATAAATGGTTAGGGGAACTTTAATGACAGGCAGGTGGGCCTTTTAATGCTGAAGATGATCTTAGCTCCTGGAAACTGTCCTAGAAGCTGGGAGAGGAGAGAAAGGAGAATTTAACCTACAAAGGTTCAGATCCTGAGCCACAGCAGCCAAGTCTATAAACCAAAGGAGAGATACAGCCTTCTGGGTAAGAAGTGAAACATTCTCCTTCTTTTATTCTCCCTCCCCCCACTTTTACCACCCACCCCCAACCTAAATACAGCCAGGTTTGGAGTGCTTTGGGATTAAAAGCGTTTGTTCATCTTTTTCATTTTTTTTCTACCAGGAGACAGAAACATGGCCTGTAACCAAGCCCAGATCTGTTCATCGAGGCCTAGGGCTCTTGGCTGTGCTCTCCATAATTATAATCACATGTGGAACACACGCTCTGGGGGCTGGAAGAAGACAGGTTTTGCTTTGGAAGGGGGATGGGGAGGGGATTTTGGGCCATGACTTCAAAGGGAAAGGAACAGAGCTAGAGGTAGTGTGGAAGAGTGGAAAATTCTGGAGAAAATCCTGCAAACTCAGCAGCTTTGAGTTCTAGTCATGGCCCTGGTGCTAACGGGCCACATGACCTGAAGGCAAATCTGGGCCTTCGATTAATCATCTCCAAAATGAAGAGATTGGAGTGGGATCATAAAATGTAGAGCTGGAAGGGACCTTAGATATCACTGAGTCCAAGCCCTTCTTTTTTTTGTTGTTATTATTCAGTCATTTTAGTCTTTGTGGTCCCATCTGGGGTTTTCTCAGTCATTTGCCATTTCCTTCTTTACTTCCTTTTGCAGATAAGGAAACTGAGGCAAACAGGGATAAGTGACTTGCTCAGGGTCACACAGCTACTTAGTATCTGAGACCAGATTTGAATTCAGGTCTTCTTGCCTCCACACCCAGAGCTCTAACCACTATACCACCTAATTGACCTTTACAAAAAGATGGGAGCCTAATAAAAATGGCAACCGTTTTATGCATGTTAAATGTTCAAGAGAGAAATAAATTCTACAACCAATCCTGGGGGTGTCTGGGGCTTTAGGGTGCTGCTCAGTGAGAGGGAGTTTCATGGGCTGCCTTTCCAGGGATCCAGGCCTGGGACATGATGGAAAGTGGGGAAGGGGAGGGGAGCCCAGAATTCCTACTATACCAGAAGTTACACAACAAATAACACACTTTACCTTGAAAAAGATCTGAGGCTTGCTTGTGGAAGTAGAAGGTGGATGGGTTCTAGTTATTGTGAAATGTAAAGGCACCAGAATTAAGAGGTTTTGGGGAAAGGTTTTTTGTAAAAGTGGAGATTTTAGTTGGGACTTAAAGGAAGTCAGGGAAATCATTAGGTAGAGATGGGGAGGGAGACCGTTCCAGGTCTGGAGAACAGCCAGAGAAAATGCCTGGAGATGGAATGTCTTTCTTTTTTGTAAAATAACCTTTTAAACATTTTCTCCATCACTTTCTTGTCTAGACAATCAACAAAACAATAAATCAAGCCCTGATTTGTAGTTTCCCTTAATTCCCAAGGTATACATGCTCACAATGAAAATTTAACAATTGGATCTTGAGAGCCCTTGCCTCTTCTCCAAAATGAGGCATTAGGATAGAACCATCAGGGCCTCTGTGTAAATTAATTCATTAGGTGGCTTTTCCCACTAGAATTTCAGACTGGGAAAAGCTCTTAGCCATCATCTCATACAACCTGTACCTAAGTTGGGCATGGTGATGCACTGACTGAGCCTGGTGGAGTGCTTGAGCTAAGGAATTTTGAGCTGCAGTAAGTCTCAAGCCAAGCAGGCATTTGTGTTAAATTCAGAACTAATAGAACGAGCCTCTGGCAGTGCCCAGTACACTTCCAATCAGAAGAAATAGGGAAACTTGGTCTCAAAAACCCGCAACCCAAACCAAATCAAAAAACTTATACCTGAACAGAAATCCTTCCTTCTATTTCTCAAACGAGTGATCAATCCACCTCTGGATCATAGTTCTCTCATAAGTATAAGTCATGACTGCTCATGCTTTTTATTTGATTTTTTTTTTAACTTTTGCATCAAAACTAAAGATCCCAGAGCCACAGATCCCATAAATCTCAACTGACATGGAGTCCAATCTCTGCAGTTTATAGATGAGAAAGCCCTAAGCATCCAAGACACAACTTTAACCTAGATCCTTTGAGTCAATGCTCTGGTGTTCTACAGCTTGGCAAGGAAGGAGAAGAAAAAAAATATTTAGGAACAGGGGGTGGGGGTAGGTTTCTATGAAGGCAGAATGGTAGAGAATGGTAGGGAAAGGAGAGGAGGATAAGAACAAAGACAAATATCACTGTCTTTCACCAAAGGCATTGTACTGGTCCCCACCACCACTTAACAGAGGCCCTGGGAAATAGAGTGAAGCAATGGAATGATTTCTTCTCTGACTCTGGAAAGATTTTTTGATTTGGTTCCTACTTGTGATTTCATTGATGTAGGGAACTCACTTCACCAATGGAGATAGGCAACACATCTGTGATTAAAATTTTAGGGAATTCCCTGGGTCACTTAGTCAGTAGATGACTTGCCCACAGTCCCATATCTGTATGCATCAAAGCAGGAATTCAACCCATAACTTCCTGAATTTGAGGCTGGCCTCCTATCCATGGTGCTTCTGGACATTCTGGATACTTATCTCTCTTAGTTCAATGCAATTTCTCTTTAGCTGGATCTCATTGAGCTAGCTCAATGAAGAATGAATTATTCTTTAATTCACTGAGGTCAGCTGGATATTCTCTTGCCTGCCTACTCTGTAGATAAAGGGCATGGAAACCAAATCTTATTTATTCAGTCATTAGTCTTTGAATGGGTATTGCCCATTCAACCAAATCAACAAACCTATACCTGAACAGAAATCCTCTCTTCAATTTCTGAATTTCAAGTTCTGAACAAACTGAGGCCTGGGAAAATTCTTAATTTAGAAAGGTCAAGGTCATCCATTGTATCCTGAACCATTGCCAGTTAACCATATTTTGATGTTTGGAGGAGAGTGAGAAACTGATGACTTTGTGCATCAATCCCTCACTTAACTCCAATTTACTCATGAGTCAAGATATCACCCTCATGATTCCATTGATCCTTTTCAAGAAAAAAGGACCACAAAAAAGAAGCATCTAGAGTGTTATTTTCTGTTTGGAGCACTATATTTTAAAATTGATGTTGTTAGGAGCCAGTGATTCAGGTACAGGAGAGGAATGAAATGAGATACTCATGAAATTAACATTTAACAAAGGGAAGTTGACTTAATATTATGGAAAGAGTATTCAACAAGGATATGAACTAGATACACTATGAACTAGATATATTCCATATTCTCTCCCTATGGAAAAGTATCTGGTCAGAAGAATGTGTTGACTTGGATGGAAATCAGGAATAGATAAGTCTGAGAGACACTGACTCCTTGTGAGTGGGAGCCATGCTAGTGTCTGGATCCCTAGTCCTGTGAATTAACCAAATCTCAGGAGAGACTTCTCTGCTTTTTAGGGAAAAACTAGTCTTGTCCATATGGAGATATGGACATATTATGCCTACTAAAAATGTTGACCAGCAGGAACTTGTTCAGGAGAGTGAAATGGATAGCAAGGGAATGAGAAACTATCCCATTCAAATCTTAGTTTAAGAAAGAGGATGCTAGAGCAGCAAGGTGGCGCAGTGGGTAGAGCACCAGCCCTGAAGTCAGGAAGACCTGAGTTCAAATCTGGTTTCAGAAACTTGACACTTCCTGGCTGTGTGACCCTGGGCAAGTCACTTAACCCCAATTGCCTCGGGGGAAAAAATAATATCTCTTCTGGGACTACTTCTCAAGTCCATTTTCACTGACAGATTGGGTCCCCAGAAGGTGGCTGATTACCTCTCCCCTCAGGGATCTGTTGTTGCTCATCCTTGGTTTTCCAAGACCAATGACCTCTCATTATTGAGCTATGAGTGATGTCTTGGCTTGGGTGTGAACTGGATTTAAGAGAGACTGAGTTGCCCAAAGCCATCAGCCTCCCTCTCTCAGAGTCATCAAATTCTATGACAAAAATCAAGATGGCTGGCAATGGTCCAGGATGCGGTGGATGACCTCGTCAGCTTTGATGGCTGACCTAGCTCAAGTATTCCGCCCCTTTGGGGGCTATTAGAACAAATTGTTCTCCTTCGCCCATTCCACCAGGAGAAGTCTTCACATGCTTGGGCTGGACACTCCCTAATTCACCAACAAGTTTGGAACCTGTTGGTACCCTCACCCTGGTTTAGTCGGGCTGCCAAGAGGGTTTGCCAGGGTGTGGTGGCTGCACATGCTGGCAAGGGAACTAGCAACTATTCCATTCAAGCGTTAGTTTAAGAAAGGAGACACTTACATGGAGAAGGGATATAACTTTCTTCAAGTATTCAGAGAGTTGTTATATGGAAGAAGTATTAGATTTTTTTTTTTTTCCTGCTTGGCCCTTGGAGACAGAACTAGGAATGAGATGTGTGAGTTGAAAAGTTCATTCATATTCAGTATCAGGTATAATACCTCTTCTGGGACTACTTCTCAACTCCATTTACACAGACTGATTGGGTCCTGGGAGGGTGCCTGATTTCTTTTCCCTCAGGGGTTTAAGAGGTAATTCTAAGGAGCTGGGGTTTCTATTATTATTGCTCACAATTTGTTGTGCTCTCCATTGATTATCAATTAGCCAACCAGAGTTAACTATTTGAAAAGGGTCTTTACAAAGCAGGTAGAGCAAGGAAAGTTGTTACAGAAATAAATCCCCAAATCTAGGCTCACTTTCCCCTTGCACACTGGGACAGTAGGTTTAAATATAGAGTTCATGTGGTCAAAGGGGAAACCCATAGTTCCATATTATTAAAAGTCCTTTCTCCCTCTATGAAATGTTTCTTAGATGAGCTCTCTTCTGAGCTCCAAGAACCAGTGCATTTGTGGTTTCCAGGATGCCTAATTTGTCCTCATGGGGTTTCTCCCCTCCTGATGCAGATGCTGTCCTTACCCCCTGTTGTCAGGGGACTCTGATGTAGGTTTTGGTGCACCTAATTGCTGAGACAGTTGGGAATTCCAGATCTTCCTGCTTTTTTAAGTCCACAAGATCACCACTTGGTGGTCATGGATCAGAGGGGAATATAGCCCTCCTTTGGGGTTCACTCATACCCCTCTCCTGCTTTCCCACAAATACCCCCCTAACCCTCACCTCCAGCACCTGCCTCCATTGCATCATATATTCTGTGTCATCTGGGCAGATCTAAATATATAGGACTTCTTACTAAAGTAAAAACTCTTCCTATTCTAAATTTCTGTGATGGGAATGCTCCCCAGGGAAGGAATAAATTCAAGTGTCGTGGAGATGAATTGGCTCAAGCATAGTTGAGCTTTTCTTGAAGGAGGTCTTATTATATATGTTAGGGAACGCAAAAAAGTAGAAGATATTGTCCCTGTCCCCAGAGATCTCATAGTATAGCTGGGAAGAGAAAACTAGAACACAATGAACAGTGGGTGAACAATAGGAGAAAGCATGACTTGCATACAAAGTGGAGTGTCAAGGGTCCTGATATTGTATAGACAATAAATCAGTTGAGCCAGCTGAGATTAATTGAGTTCCACATGCCCTCCTCTCTCTTGAATGCTGTGAAGCCGATCCAACCCCATTCCTTCCCCTAGTCTTCCAAGGCAGACAAGAGGGAATTGGAACTTGCTAATAGGAGTCCATTTTCTTTTAACTCCCTGAACTCTGAACCACAACCTTCAAAACCCTGGCCCACTCTAAAGGGCTTCATTATGCCATTGATTTATTTATACTGGCCTGCCTTGTATACAGGGATTATAGACATCTCCCTGCCATAACACTGTGGGAAAGCACATGTATATCAGCCTTAGTCTTGTTCTTGGACCCCACTGGAGGGCAGAGCCTTCTGTCTGAGGCTGTATTTCTCCACCAAGTTCCCTTGGTTTGGGTGTCAAATTAGGGGTGGGGACGGGTGCTTTGAACTCCCAGCAACATCTGGCTTCCTATCTTTCCTCCTCTCCCCATGAGCCATTCCCCTCTCCCCCTAGGAACAAGCTAGTTCTTCTGAGAAAGCAGCCTCTGTATTTAAAGTTGGGAGGGTTGCTTGTGGGCTTAGGAAGCTGGGACCATAAGGGAGGCCTGGTAGTAAGCAAACAGCTCACTGTTTACCAGCAGGTTTCCATTTACCAGAGCCAGGCAGGTGTTTGCCTCATTGATACCATTGGCCCGATGTCCTACATAGGTGGAGTGGGCTAC
This sequence comes from Myrmecobius fasciatus, assembly GCA_023553655.1. Classification (NCBI taxonomy): domain Eukaryota; kingdom Metazoa; phylum Chordata; class Mammalia; order Dasyuromorphia; family Myrmecobiidae; genus Myrmecobius; species Myrmecobius fasciatus. Next base: position 101,159 of record JAJPUD010000238.1, read on the forward strand.
TGCCTACTGTGGTGATTTGAGGGCCTATTGCCTATTGAGGTGATTTGAAGGCCTATTGGCTGCTGCCTATTGCAGTGATTTGAGGGCCTATTGGCTATTGCCTATTGAGGTGATTTGAGGGCCTATTGGCTACTGCCTATTGTGATGATTTGAGGGCCTATTGCCTATTGAGGTGACTTGAAGGCCTATTGGCTGCTGCCTATTGCAGTGATTTGAGGGCCTATTGCCTTTTGAGGTGACTTGAAGGCCTATTGGCTGCTGCCTATTGCAGTGATTTGAGGGCCTATTGGCTATTGCCTATTGTGGTGATTTGAGGGCCTATTAGCTACTGCCTATTGTGGTGATTTGAGGGCCTATTGGCTACTGCCTATTGTGGTGATTTGAGGGTTTATTGGCTGCTGCCTATTGTGATGATTTGAGGGCCTATTGGCTACTGCCTATTGAGGTGATTTGAGGGCCTATTGGCTACTGCCTATTGAGGTGATTTGAGGGCCTATTGGCTACTGCCTGTTTTGGTGATTTGAGGGCCAGGAGGAAGGCCTTCAGTGTCCCCAAATACTTTCTCCACTGGCTTTTCTTTATCTGCTATTTCACCATTTGGGACTCAAGAAACATTCTGAAGAGTTCCTATTAAAATGCAAAATCCCCTCAGTTCCTTATCCACCATCAGCTAATGCTGTTATATCTGGAATTATCTGACTACTAGTTCAGAGCAAGGGCAGAGCTGGGAGCTATGGCTGAAAAATGAAGAGAGGTGACTTTGGATTGGACCCAGAAAAAACCTTCCTAATGATTAGAGTAATAAAATGGATTGGGCCACCATGGGAGGTTGGAGGGTTTTAAATCAAAGGAGCCAGGACCTGATCCCCCATTCCAGCTTGAGGTTCTGTGAACTTTTTGCCAAAACACTGAAGTGAAGAGGGGATAAGGGATGAGGGCAAAAAAGGAAAGACGGGAATGGTTGGCCATCTTGTAATAATTCTGCTAAGCAGACTCTGCCATGGTCCAGCCTTACTGTAGGACCTTGGGCATTTTGTCCATAGGAGCCTGTTTCTTCATCTATAAACTGTTCCTTTTTACCTGCCAAGGATGTTGTTATGATAAAATGAAAGCACTTTGAAAAGGTGGGAGGAGGGATGGAACGGCGCTGCCCAGAGACAGGGTACAACCTTAGGGGACTGGCCAACATCCGCTGCTTCATTCCAGAGTATGGGTACAGATGTCTGCTCTGTTTCAGCTTGAAGTCTCACTGGCTTTCTGCTCTCCCCCTCTCCTGGAAAAAACACAGCCTCTGAAACCTCCTTGTGCACTGTGGCTGGCTGGGCAAGCAGCCCAGGCCTTGGCCCAGGGTCCAGGAAGCAGGATTTGGGAGGCCAGCCGGTGCCCTCGGGACACAGAACAAAGCTGAGCTCGTGGGCACTCGGGTCTATTTAGTTTGGAGAGGCTCTGCAGAGTGAGGAGTCATCTCTAACAGCTTCTCAGGAGCAGCTGGAATAATAGTGGTAGAGGGTTGGGGGGGGGCAAGCAGGCTTGGGGGCAAAAGGGATTTAAAACTGAACCTCAATCACTAGTGGGAGCACAGGTTCATTTTTAATTGAATTGGATTTCTTAAAGGCTGACTGGCTATTTTACTTTCCTCTCTGGGGCTCACTTGTCTTGATGGACGTGTAGCTCTGGACTTTGGTGGGAGTCTGAGCATAGCACTTGCAGATCTGAAGGGGGTAGAGGCATCCAATTTTTTCATATCTCATGGGATCAGTTCAGTTTATCAATCAGTCAGTAAATATTTATTAAGCACCTAATATGTTCCAGGCACTGTGCTAAGCACTGAGGGTTCTAAGAAAGGTAAAAAAACAAAAAACAAACAAACAAAAAATCCAAAACAGTTCCTGCTTTCAAATTGTTTAAAGTAAAGTGTAGGGGAAACATGCAAACAACTGTATAGAAATGGGATATAGACAGGATAAACTGGAGATAATCCATAGCAGAAAGATACTATCTTTTTTTTTATTTTTAAAGCTTTTTATTTTCAAAATATATGCATATATAATTTTCAACATTTATCCTTTGCAAAAGCTTGTGTTCCAATTTTTTTTCTCCCTCCCTTCCCTCCATCCCTTATCCCTAGACAACAGTAATCCAATATATGTTAAACATGTGCAATTCTATACATATTTCCACAAATATCATATTGCACAAGAAAAATCAGATCAAAAAGGAAAAAAATGAGAAATAAAACAAAATGCAAGCAAACAACAACAAAAAAGAAAAAATACTATGTTGTGATCTATACTCAGTCCCCACAATCCTCTCTCTGGGTGTAGATGGCTCTCTCCATCACAAGACCATTGGAACTGGCAATGTTGTTGTTGAAAAGAGTCACAGAAAGACACATCATTAAGGGAGATCAGAAAAAGCTCCTTATAGAATTTGGGATTTTCTGTCTTGCCATAGATCATGGAGGTAGGACAAATCGTAAGAGCTGAAGAGCCCAGCCTCAAAGAAGCCCACAATGTTCCATTTTCCTTGTGTTCTTGGCATATGACAAACATGGTCTGGACTTGGGCATGAACTGGGGAGCAGCCCATGGGACCTCCTTGGAGTGCCCTTTTTTCCTCCTTTTCTTAGTCATCTCACTATCTGAGGAGCTGAAAGGGGAAGAGGAATTTTTTTAAAATATCATTTTACTTCAATACATTATTTTTTAAACAGATGGTATATTGTTACATAAGTAGATCTGACATTGTGGTCAAAGGCATAAGCTCTTAGAGAGGGGAATCTGACCCCCAGAAATTTCTGAGTTACTGTACCATCTGATTGTTTTATTTAAAATAAATAACTAGAGCCTTTTCTGAAAATTTTGCCAGTTCATTCATCAAACAAACAAACCTGTAGCTTTTATTTCCCCTGTGAGAAGTTTAATTTTTGGGGGGCTAAGGGGAATTTATATTGTGTCCAAACACTATTCCTTTCCGGGGTTTTTTTTGTTTGTTTTTGGTTTTGTTTTTTTGCGCTTTGTACCCTCTCCACCAGGTTGGGCCCATGGGGTTGGGCATAAACTATATTATATAATACCCAGGATAACCATAAATAGGATGGACAATACTCAAGATGGGTCTCTGGACAAATGACTTTTGCTCACTGAGGAAAGGGAGGCTAGCAATCTAGAATCACTGTAGAAAGAACATCTTGGAATAATGACTGCAATAAATACTAAAGTTCAGAGAGGAAATAGAATTCCTCAGTGAATGAACATATAGTCAGTGGAGTGGGAATCAAACTGCATGAACTGAATTTGTCTAAGTATGCTGGGGACATTACTTATTTCAAAGAAATCCTATAGTGAATCCCTTTATAAATCAACTAACCCAACTGTAAATTTGATGGACCCTTATTTTGTTTGTTTTGCAAAATGCATTTTTCTTATATCAAATTTGTTAAAAGTAGACCCATTTGTGACTCAAAGCTCTGTATACAATTTTTTTTTTAACTCCCTAGCTTTCCAGACCTAAGTGTTGGGTTATGCTAATTGAAATAGGTAATAATGAATAAAGAACAAACTCCAGGTTATGTCATTTAAAGTTCTTGATAGTTGGGCTCTAATCTTGTCTATTCAGCCTTATTGCACACTACCCTTTGTCAGTCAATTAATAAATATTTGTTAAATGCTTACTATGTGTCAGGCATTGTGCTAAATGCTTGATGTACTCTAGTGTAGGGAAATTTAAAGAAGGGACACATGAATCAATACAACTTATTTGTTGCCCCTTATATTGTTATTTGTCTCAGTCCTATCATCCCAAGTTCTAGGTTAATTTGGGGGTAAGTGCTTGTGTATATAAAAATGTACATCACACATAAATATATAAACAAACACATATACAATATTTATATACATATATGTATATACAAACATAGTGGACATACATACATCCATATATAAATACATGCATATATATATTTGTATGTGTGTATATATCCTGATCAATAAATAAAATGTTAATAAATCTTAACTAACCTCAAGTATTATTTAACAAACTGAAAAAATCTTAACAGTACTTATATTTCTCTATGTTGTTAAATCCCCTGATCTCTGCCAATTAAGATAATATTAAAATTATTGAATATACTGTTTATTAGTAATAAAACCAGAAATAAAACAATATACAATAAGATGTAACTATTTATAGTAATTTAGCTATAAGAAATTAGCCAAAGTCCCTTCAAATCCTCACTGTAATTGCAGATAACTTCTCTTGTCTTCTAAGAACAGAGTCCCATAATGCTTAGTTCATTCAGGATAACAAATTCTCTTAGCAAGACTTCTTTTGTTATTCTTTGTAATAAAAAAGTATCCTCAAGAAAGAAAGTCTTTCCATGTTCTTTCTTCTTTAGTTTCTTTCCCAATTATGGAAAAAAAAATGATTTATTTAGCTTCTTTCAAGTCATCAGTTGTACTAATCTCTACTCAGCTTCACTCCTCATAAAATTCGCATTATGTTTCTTCATAAAATAATATTTGACAGTTCCAATAAGAAAGTAGTTTCTTCTCACCTTCTTTCTATCTTCTCTATAGTTTATCTCATAGATTGATGATAAAAAGACACACTTTTTTCTGACTCTACAAGGAAAAGCACTGAAGGATATAGAATGACAATTATTGTAACTCCTGGCTTCTAAGCTCTTAAAAGATAGTGAATGAGTATGGCAAAAATTAATTTTGTATGACTTCATATTTGTAATGGGGGTTATTACGTCTTCCCTTCTCAGCGGATGGAGGATGGTCTCTGGAGAGAGGAAGAATCTGGAACTGAAAATGAAATAAAATCAAATTTGAAGAAAGAGAATAGTTTCTGTAGTCTTTGTTGGAAAGCCTTTTGAAGCAAATATCACACCACGGTGCTCTAGGCAGCAAGGTGGTACAGTATAGACCTGGAGTAAGGAATATCTGAGTTCAAATACCACTTCAGACACCAACAAGCCTAACAAGCTGTTTGCCTCTAAGAATACAGTCATAGCTTCAGTCTACCTTAGTCTCTTCAGTTGTAAAATGTATACTTACCTCCCAGGGTTGAAGTGAAAATCAAGTTAGATAATATTTATAAAGCACTATGTAAATGCTAATTGTTACTATGACATTTGGTCAAACTGAATGACTATCATAGTTTTTTTTGTGCCTCAGTCTGCACTGTCTCCTATGACAGAATGGAGTTTTCTTCTCATTTTCATGTGCTAATGTTTCTCCCTTCCTTCAGGGACCAATTTAATTGCTACCTTTACCTGAAAACCTTGCCTAGTTTTTCTAAGAAACCGAGATGTCTCCTTCCACAAATTTCTCATGGCTCTTTTCTCGAATCATAATAATTGCTACCATTTATGTAGCTCTTTAAGGTTTGTGAAGAACAAATACAAGCATTTTCAAATTTGATCCCCACAATAACTTTATGAGATAGGTGCTACCCCTAGCCTGTATTGATGAGTAAACTGAGGCTGAAGGAAGTCACACAGCTGAGAAAATGTCTAGGCAGGATCTGATTTCAAGTCTATTTATTATGCCACCTGGCTGAATCTCTCCTTTGCATTTATTTCCTTCTTTGTATCAGTGATTTCTGTATTTGTTATTCTCTGGCCCATCTCCCATAATTTTAAGTTCCTTGAGATAAGGGCTGGACAAAGTACCCCACCTCTCTGCCCCAATAATTGCAACATCTATCTCCCACCCACATCAGTGAGCATAAGTGCCACATGTCTCTAATATCTTGCTAGCCCAGGTGAAGAATGGGGCATTTTGAATAATCATAATTATATAAACACGTGCCAGTCCTCATTCAGAGTGTTTGCTACCCACTGGTCAGTCAGGAACCATAAATACAATAGCAAAGTATTTAATTTGGACACAATAACAAAGTAAATAACTAGAAAAATCAAGTTATGTCACCATGTTCTCTATCCAATATATGAAGAACTCCAGTCTCCCACAGAGACCTGTGCTAGCAAGAGAGGGGGACAGTCCCCAGAAAACTTACTCTCCTAGAACTTTCACCTTCTTACAGGAAGGATTGCAACACTGGAAGTTTGCTGATTGATTGGAGTTCATATTCTGGCCCTGATCTGTGCAACCATAGACAAGTTATTTAATCTTACCCTCAGTTTCCATACCTGTAAATTTCCACTTCATAAGGTCACTATGGGGAAAGTATTTTCAAACTTTGAGAGCTGTATAAATGCGAATTATTAACAGTACCTTTCACAGAATAGGCACTTGGTAAATTTTTTGAATTGAATTGTTTAATTATTAATATCCAGATTTGACCTCCATCATCAAACATCCTTGGACATTTCCAAAATTTTCAAGGTGGGACTGTATTGCCTTGGACCAATCTGAACACAGAAAGGGTTGGAGACAGAGAGATGAATTGGTTGATTTCTCAATGCCCCTTCCATTTCTGGGGATCTGTGCTGCTCTAAATGGAGAGACAGCTTTTCTACATAAAAAAATCCTCCTTTTCCCCCACTGTTTCTATTCCTAAGTCCCTGTCCCATCTCTCTACCCCACATACCACATCTCCCTAAGCCAAATCCTCATAAACCATGCAATTCAAACAAATTACATTTTGGATGTTTTTACTATGTGACTCAATGTTGCTGCTTTTTCTATTGATTCTGGGACAAGAAAGCGAGTTTATAGGGCAAAGGGGAGCCTTCAAACGAGAAGGACTCTCAGAACTGGCGGAAGATGAGGAGGCCAGGCCACTGGACTGTCCAGCTTCCCTGATGGCCTACCAGACTGCCTTCCAAGGAAACCAAAAGGCAAAGCAAAATCAGTTATTAGCTTAAGGCAGAGTCTAGCACTGTGAATGCCATAGTTCATCAAAGCAGAATTATAAGGCTCGATTCTAGAAGAAACTAGCAGGGTTGAACCTGAGTTCTGTCTGGTTCTCAGAAAGTGTCAGTATCCTCAGTACTCTGAGACTAGAGAGATGCCATCTGTACCTGGTTCAGCTCAAAGGCAGAACTGGGATCTGGATCAGGTACTGGAAAGACCCTGATGTGGAGAAGTCATCAGGACAAGACTAATCAGTCCCCTGGGGGAAAAGATGGCAAGGAAGGTTCCACAGTGGTCCTGAAGAAATCTGGCTCTGTTTCCCATCCATCCCACCATATAGTCTGCTCTGTTTTCCTCCAGTCCTGGGGCAGGACCTGTCCCCTTGGCAGTTCTTTTTGCAGGTCATCACACTGTAAAGGCGTTTCTGTTCTGACTTGCCAGTTCTATGAAGCAGGAGCCAACATCAGACCTCTGGCTCACCAGACAGTCAATGAAAGCTAGTGGCCCTGGCACAGTCCCTGAGGCAAAGGAGCTGCAGCTGGGGCTTTCACCTCCCCTCAATCTGGGTGGGCATGTGGGCACTGCAGCCAGCATTTCAGGATGGCCAGGGTTTCATGCTTCAGAGGAAAGCCAAACTGCCCTTGTTTATTCATTTTGTAAGCTCTGCTGCAAAATGCTCTACAAAGCCCAGAATGAAGAATGAGGACAGGAAGTAAGGGACTGGAGGGATGGCATAGGGTGGGGGTGAAAGATAGAGACAAAGACACAGAGAGATAGAAACAGAGAAAGAGGAGAGGAGAGTAAAGGAGACAGAGATGGGGGAAAGACAAAAAGAGGGGAAAAAAGGAGGAAAGAGTGTGTGTTTGTGAAAGAGAGAAGACAAAGAGAAACAGACAGAAACAGTATACCTACTATGTATGGATATATGGATGGATGTATACATGCATGTATTCATGTATATATCTGTCTATGAGAGAAAAACTGAAGAGACAGAAAAAGAGAAAGAGAGAGGGGGAAAGAAAGAAAAAAGGGTAAGGAGAGAAGGAAAGAGAGAGAGAGAGAACAGAAAGAGAAAGAGGAAAAGAGGAAAGAGGAAAAAGAAAAAACACAGAGAGAAACAGAAAAACAGAAAAGAAAAAGAGAAATAGAAACAAGACAGTATACCTATTATATATGTATGTCTGCATGCATATATTCTAAGAGAAAAACTGAAGAGAAAGAGACAGAGGGAGGGAGAGAAAGAGAGAGGGGGAGAGAAAGAAAAAAGGGGGAAGGAGAGAAGGAAAGAGAGAATAGAAAGGAGAAAGAGAAAAGGGGGAAGGAAGAAAAAGAAGAGACACACACATAGAGAAACAGAGAGAAGACAAAGAAAGAAATAGACAGTTGTAACTATTATATATGTATGTATGTGTGTATACATGCATGCATTCATGAATATATCTGTCTATGAGAGAGAAAGACTGAAGAGACAGAGATAGAGGGAGGCAGGGAGGGGGAGGGAAGAGAGAGACTGAGAAAGACAGAGACAGAGACAGAAAGAGACAGAATCACTGAATGAGACAGAGAAAATTCTTTCAAAGGAAGGAAAGAATAAAAGGAAAAATATGGGTTCCTAAAAATGAGATGGAAGGAGCATAAAAGAAAAAATACAAGAGGAAGTGAGTGAGAAAGTGTCTCAGAGTGGGAAAGGGAGTAATTAAAAGTGGCCTTAAGATAGCTTAAGAATGCTGTAGAAGGGAAAACACTGGAGAGCTCTCTAGTAGAATGGAAGATTCTGGTCAAACTCAGCTGTCCCTTTCACTACTTCAAAAACAGGAAGAAATACTCCAAATGAAGCAAACTATCAGAAATTGAAAGAGGAGAATTTTAAAAAATTCTTTAAGATAATTCGTGTACATCCACACAACTCAGCAAAGCAATATATTAGTCTCCCTAGTTCACCACCCTGGCCCATTCAAAGCTTCAAGCTGAGGGCTTTGACATTACTTTTCACTCTATGCTCCCCACTCCAACTTAAAGTCATTACTGAGGATTCCATATAACTGTTAGTAGCTACTGGCTTGCCTTAGCCTACCTCGGACCCCATGTATGGGACCCTTCCCCTTTTCTTTATATCTAAACCTATATCCATGACGGGCTAACTACTTCTTGCGTCAATTTTAGGTCCCTGAGTGGCAATGACTCTGGTGGCTTCAGAATCAAGACGGATTTGAAAGTAATAGCAGGTGGGACAAAATTTCACCATTTATCCCTTGTAAAGTCATGAATCAATAGTGATTCAGAGTCTTCCAGATTTCTGTAGGGAAAGTGCCACAAAGGAACAAAGAAAAACAGTGGAGAGATTGAGGAAATGATTAATCAAACAAAAACTTCTAATGCAATAAAGAAATATTATGAGTAAAGAAAATCCCAGGACAAGACTCCAGAAGGAGAGAATTATTTTGGAATAGATACAAGTAGAATCCCACAAAGGAAAATGGATTGGTCACAAGAACTATGAGAAAGTTTGAAAGGTCTAAAAAAAACCCAAAAAAGCGATAAGTAGTGAAATTAGACAATTTAAAAACTGAAAGGAGAGCAAACAATTTAGAATGTAAGTTATAAAATGTTACAAAAGAAAAGGATACCCTGAAAAGAAATGAAGGAATTATAAATCAATAATTCAACCATACACAAAAGGTAGTGGAGGAGAACATATGAGATGTATGCTATCAAAAAAATTGGTCTGAGCATGGGGACAAATTTTAGAAATTATTGGATTCCCCGAAAGTTATGATGAAACAATAAATCCAGGTACTATATTTTGAGAACTCATAAAATTATCCAGAAGCAGTGAAATTGAAAAGGTAAATTGAAAGTAAATAGAATTCACAGATATAACTCCAGATATAAGCAAGAAAGAAACTCCAGATATAAAGTACCCAGAAGTATGATTGACAGCTTCGTGAGAACCAAGACCTAAAGAATAATATAGACACCAAGCAGAAAGATATATATTATATCTATCCATCTATCTACACACCAGTCAAAATAAAATTGAACTGCACAAAAAAGCAAAGATAGTGATGTTCTGAGTTGCTTTCAGTTCTATCCAACTCTTCATGACCCTTTTTGGCAAGAGGAGGCAGTGTCTTACCAAAGATACTACTAGAGTTGTTTCCTATTTCCTTCTCCAGCTCATTATGCAGATGAGAAACAAAAATAAACAAGGTTAAGGGTTAAGTAATTTACCCAGGATCACATAGCTGGTAAGTATCTGAGGCCATATTTGAACTCAAGATGAGTCTTTCTGGCTCCAGGCCTGATACCTTGTCCCCAGTGCCATCTAGCTACCTGAAGTTAGAATTAATTTTAAAAAAAAGAAAAAAAATTTAAAAAAAAAAAGAATTAATGACCTCTAAACACTTCCTCTGAGAAAATCAGAACTAGGCATAGGCTTTGAAAGGCAAATACAGTGAATAAAAGAAATGTAGAAAGATAAACAAGTTAGAAATTTTTTTTAAATGTTAAGAGATGATCAAGTGTTCAAATATTGAAAGAGGGAGAAAGATAGTCATTTTAGAATTGCATTATTTCTAAGGGTCAATGATGGTACAAAGAAATAAACTGGAATTAGAATTCTGATTCTGATGCCTTATCTATGTGATCCTGGACAGTCATTTTGTTTTTCTAATCTTCAGTTTCTTCATATGTGAAATGTAGATGATAATTCCTAGCAGAGTTGTTATAAAGCATAAATGAGATCATATATGTGAATGTATGCAATAAACATATATGATGCAGATTATTATTGCTATCACCTATCACTTCCCACAGTCCAAATTGCTATTCATCCCTAAGTAACTAAAAAACACAAAAAAGTAACTTTGGCTTCAAGATTGAAGTCAAGTCAACAAGCATTTATTAAGCACTTACTGTGTGCCAGACACCATGCTAAATACTGAGTATAAAAAGAAAGCCAAAAGTAGTTCCTGATCTTAAGGAGATCACATTCTTTTGGGGGGAACCAACATGTAAGCTACCATGTACAATTATGATAAATTGGAAATAACTAACAAAGAGAAGGTTCTAGCATTAAGGAGGATCCAAATAGGCTTCTTGCAGAAGTTGGGATTTTAGTTGACTCTGAAGAAAGCCAGAAATACCAAGAGGTAGTGAGGAATGAGAGAATTCCAGGCATGGGAGACAGTGAAAATATAGAATTAGGAGATGGAGCATGTTATGCAAGGAGCACTAAATCCTAGTATTTGTGAGGTGTGCAAAGTATAAGAAGTCTGGAAAGGTAAGAGAAAGCCAAATGAAGAAGGACTTTGATCACCAAAGAAAGAAAACCCCATTTTATTCTTGTAGAAGTTGATTTTTCTACCCAAGAGTAAAACTTCACATTTATTGCTATTATTAGATTTTAGTCCAATGCTCAAATTTTGTGTGCTTACTGTCATACATTATGTTAGTTTTATGTCATTAGAAAATTGGATGAACATACTATCTTTACCAAAGTATTTGATATAAATGTTTAACAGCACAGGATAGAGTACAGATCCCTGGAGTACCCTACTGGAGACCTCCTGCTACAATGACATAGCATCATTAATAAATATTCTTTGCATTTAGCCATTCAATCAGCTATGAATTCATTTGGTTGAAGTATCATCTAATCCACATCTCTTCAACTACTCCACAGAAACAGTTTTCGAAGCTTTACCCCAAGTTTTGCTTTAGGCAAACAATCCTGCCATCTCCTAGTTTAGAAGTCCCATCAAAGAAAGGAAATGAAGTTAATCTGCAATGACTTATTCTTGGGAAAGCCATGTTGACTCTTTGAAAAAATCACTATTCCCTGTCTCGATGTTTAGCAATCATCCCTTTAGCAGTTCTTCCTAGAATTTCCCCAAGAAGCACAGGCAAACTCACTGGGTCATAGTTTACAAACTCTATTTTCTTCCATTTTTTGAAAAGCAGAACATTTTCCCATCCCCAACCTTGGGGAAGCTCTCCAGTTTTCCATGCCTCAGTATCACTGAGAGTGACAATATCTACATCTATTAATTCTTTTGGGAACCAAAGATGTAGTTCTATTGGTTCAGGTGACTTTCATTTATCAAAGGTAGCCTGCTAACTGCTTTCTTACCACCCCCTTGCTTTCCTTGGGTAGCAGCTTCCTGTTAGTCATTTTTGTTCTGTCATTTTCAGTGTAAAGGTCATTCTCCTTTGCAGAGAAAACAGGGAAAAATAAAATTGAGCAGACTTGTCTTCCCTATTCTGTCAGTTAATATCATTTTATTCACACCAAGTAAAAATCCTGTTCTTTGATCCTTCCTTTTTTCCTGACAAGATTGCTTTTAAAATGCCTTTTTTTTATTCTTATCTTTCTTTGCCAGTATGACCGCATTATGAGTATTAACATTCCCCAAACTCCTTTTTCACAAGGCTATGCTATTACACACTTATATCCTTCCTCTATTATGTAGCTTTGCTTCCATCTTTTATGTATTTCACTTAAATATTTAAATCTGCTGGTGAATTCTGTGTACCTATGACTACTTCAGACAAATCTCATTTTTCCTTCTGACTGGAATTCTTTCCTTTTATATCTTCAGAATTTCACCTCTAACCTCTCCCTAAAACATCTTTTCATCCTTCCAGACCCCTTTCTCATGGAAGAGTTCCTCCCAGTGCCTCCATTCTGAAGAGTGTCCCAGGCTAATCAATCCTTATCCTTTTCCCAGCTCTGCTTTTGATGCTTTCAACTTCATCATTATTCCCCCTCATGAATACTGCCCCCACCTCAAGCTTTTCAACTCTTTCCAACATATTATCTTACATTACATTACATTACATTGCATTAGAATGAAAGCCCCTTTGAGGGCAGAAATTGTCTTTCTTTTTGCTTGAATTTGTATTCCCAGCACACAGCTCAGTGCTTCACACAGTCAGCGTTTTACAGATTTTTGTTAACTGTCAAATGACAACCTCCTACTAATTTAATTTTGTCTTCAACTAGAGTTTCAGGTTTTTGTTATTGTTTTCTGTTTGTGTTTTTTGAAGAATTTATAAAAGATATTTACTGAGAAAATATAGCAAGAACAAAAAAAACATTTACTCCCAATATCCGAGGAAATATCCTTCCCTTTACCACTTTAGTACCTGGGGAGAATGGACTCAAACTTAAAGCAGTTTCTACAAAACATTCACCTTATCAAGATTCACGACTGAATGCAGCAAGGCTGATGGATAATTCTCTGTCACTCCCTCAAGATATTTATGTGGGATCATGTAGGATTGCTTGAGACTTTGCTCCCCAGTGGGCTTGGTTACCTGCAAAAGCTGACATCTATTCCAGCTCCCAGCCCTCTGATGATTTACTCTCTTAACATTTTGAAGCTTAGAAGGTCAAAGTCTGGTACTACTTCATTTAAGAACAGAAAAAGGACATATCCTCCTAATCCTTGTGTCAATGGTATGGGAGTGGGGTAAGGGAATAATAAAGACCTGAAGCCTTTCTTCCCACCACAGACTTCAAGCACTTCAATGTAGTCCTGCATGAAAGACAGTTTTCCTACAGAAAATAGTGACCAAGAGCTGGAGAGATAATAGGATTTGGAAATAGTCTCTACTTCAAAGGAGATAAGAGGAGATGGGTTTAAATCAGTGTAAAGGACATAGATTGGGCATAAGGAGTAATTTTGTGAAGGTCATAGAATCCCAGAATATTAGAGGTAGAATGGACTTCAAATGTCATCTAATTCCACCCTCTTGTTTTACTAGTGAGGAGATGGAGGCTCAAGGAGGCTACAAGGTCACAAAGGTGATCAAAAGTAGGATTTGAACTCAGGAGCTCTGACACTAGAAGCAATATTGTTTTCTTCTGAGCCCTACTACCTCCCTAAAAAACCAGAGGAGCTCTTTAGTGGCCTGGGTGGGGTTCTAGCTGGAAGCAGGGAAATGAATGACAAAACCTCTGAAGGTCTTTTCCAGTCTCTCATCATTATGAGAGAGAATGATCAAGTCAATAATTATGAGTATGTGTGTGATACAGCTTGCACATTGCAAACCACTGAGAAATGGGGAAAGTAAAGACAAAATTAAAATCTCACTTTCATAAAATAAACCATGAGCTGTCTTCCCCTATCTCTGGAGAGTTTGGTCTTTCTGTACCAGATGGTTATGAATCATTCTCCTTTTGGAGCCATCTGATGGCCCACCCTTCTCTGAATGCTATTTCCCCTCTCAAATGCAGCCTGAATGGTCAATTCCTAGGCCATCCAGGACTTTTTATGGCCTTGGAAGGGAGACTGCTTTTCTCAACTGAGAATCCCATTTAATTCTCCCAGTGCCACACACAGAGCCACAGGGTTGGGGGACAAATGCCTTGTTCCCTGGGGAAAACTCCTGATTTGAGAGGGTTAACAGAGAGATGGGACCCCAGGGTGGGAATAAGGAGCTAAGGGGAAAAAGAGTGCTTTACTCAATGCATTGCTTCATTTGGGAATGATGCTGAAATCACCATGGGGGATATTTAGGATTCCTACAAAATATAGGAATAAAAGCATCGTTCAACCAACAAACTAATGTCTGGATTGAGCATCACGGTGTAGACAAAAGAAGAGGAGAAAAATTTTGCCCTTGAAGACCTTACAGTCTAGTTGGGAACACAAAACATTAAATATTTACATAATATTTCATTCATATATATGTTTCATTTGTATATATAATATATGCATATATTATATATACAAGAATGAAATAATTTAAAAAACAAGACAACACAGTACATAAACAATGTGGTTCTGACTTTAAGCATAATAGGAATCTAGGACTTGTGGTAGTTAGGGAAGGCTTCACGAAGGACCCGAGTGTTAATGTTTGAAAGTTAGTAGGATTTGGATAGGTAGATATGGTGGACAGACTAAGGAGAAAAATCCCCAGGTTTCCTATGATGCTGGGAGTCCTAAGCAGTAGTTCATTTACTGGGAGAAATTTCCTGGACTACATTTTCCAGAAGGCTGTTTGGCTGGGCTGTAGGGCTATGGCAATGTTGGGTGAGCGCCGTGATGGATGGAAATCTTTTGGAAGGGAAGTTTAAAAAGTGAGATTACTAGGAGCTGAGTGAGTGTAGATGTGGTCAGATTGGAAAGACATGTGGAGTATTAGAATGATGGCATCCTGAGACATCAGTAGGATGTCAGCTTGTTCCAAAAGGCTTTCACAGTGTAGAGTACCCTAAGATTCTGGTTTGTTTATTTTACTATTGGGCTGAGAATTCAAAGCAATGGGTAAGGAGAAGGGAAAGGAAGGAAACAATCATTTGTTGTGTTCACTATGTGTCTCTGTGCTATATAAACATGATCTCATTTGATCTTCAGATATTATTTATTATCCCCATTTTACAGTTGAGGAAACTGAGATAGACTGAGGGAAGTAATTTGCTTAGGGTCATACAGTTTGTAAGTGTCTGAGGCTGGATTTAAATTCAGATCTTCCTTTAGTCCCAGCACTCTATCCACTGTAATACCTAGCTGCTTCAAGAGTGAGTATATAATATTTCTAGAATTTTTAAGAAGCTAGCGCTTAAGTATAACTTGATTTCTTCTAATTATTGTTACTGATTTTGTGTCTAAATTAAAGGCCTTTGCTATTAAATTTGTCACTTTCATGGTCTAGGAATGAAAGGGCTTATTCTTATGAAGGTTCAGACCATGATTTGCAAGCTCCATTACCCAAAGCAATCCACAGAGAACTTTGGGAAAATGGCCCAGGAACTCCAAAGTCAGAGTTCTCAAGAGGTCCTTGGGACCCAGTGTTTCACAGAATGTTAAGAGTACATATAAAAGAGGGTTAAGGTACAAAAGATTTGACATTTCTTTGGTTTGGCAAAATGGTAAATAATCCAATGTAGTTTTAACCAAAGATATTGTCATCTGGTCAAGTTGGGGATTGGAACTAGAACCCCTCATAGGAATGGCTTACAGGGAGTCCACCCACCCACTCCAAGAGGGAGATAGAAGAGTTCATTTAAAAAAAAAAAAAATACTGGCCTGAGAGTCTAGAGATGTAGATGCTAGACTTAGCTCTAGCCACTAACTAACTGTGTGGCTTTTCAGACTGTCACTTTGCTTTTCTGGGTCTCAATTTCTTCATCTATATAATGAGAGTGTTGGACTAGATGGCTCCCAGGATCCCTTCTGAGACTAACACTCTGTGATTCTGTGGTCAAGTGTTTTCTCAATAAGAAGTACCTATAAGTAAGTATTGGGAGCTCCTAATATCCTTCCCCATCAGTGCTAAAACACTATACTTTTTTTTATACCCCAGCTTTAAGCAAGGGCTATTATAGACCCAGCAGGTTGATTATATTTCCAGAAATAGGCATGAATTATACTAAGCTAATCATTTTGACTATTCTCTACTACAAGGATGTAGATAGTTGTCTACATGGGGTAATTTAATCTTTTTAAGAAGTCCTCTTCACCCTTCCAGTATCTCCACTGACCTGTCACTGATTTTCACATTAGGATGAATTTTCCTTTGGATTAAGGCACACTCGAGGGTGTCATGAGATTCAAATAAAATAATGAATGTAAAGTACTTTGTAAATCTTAAAGTGTTATGTAAATGCCAGTTATTATTATTAGCCTCCAGTCATGAGGCCTGGTGATGACTTCATTCCCTCAGCCTTTTTACTGTTCTTCTGTGCTCAAGCATTGTTTATAGAGCAATAGAGGGGTAGGTTGATGAATGTTCAACAACCAGGCTCTTCTACCGCCCCCAAAATATACATATACTTTATATATATATGTATATATATATAGCTGATAAGCTTAATGTTTAAATTATAAAAATTATGTTCTAGAAATTTAAAAAATTTAACATATAATACATATTTAAATTTTATATTTATTTAAACTAGACACACTACCTTATTGGCATTTTTAAGCCTAGACAATCAACAAAATAATAAGCCAAGTCTTGATTTGTAACCTTTGCTGATTTTTTAAATATAAATGCTCAGGTTGAAAGTTTAACAATAGACTTTTGGGGGTCGGGGGTTCCTTTGGTAGACCTCTGGTCACAGTTCTTTCCAAGCTTCTCTTTTAAAATCCAAATTTCCAGGAAGAGGAATCATTGTCTCCAGCTTTTCAGTGTGAGGAATTTAATTTCTTTCTTTTGTGAAGTTGTGTGTGTGTGTCTGTGTGTATGTGTGTGTGTGTGTGTTGGGAATAGCAGAATTAATTAAAGAAGCCTAAGATAAAAGGAGCAAAATAATAGATTAACGCAAGCTAGTGGAAAAAGACATCTGGATTTAGTCATGAGTTCAAATCCTATTACTACTATTTACTAACTCTGACCTTGGGCAGCACATTAACCAACGTAGGATTTCTTTTTTTTTCTCTCTATTTTTTAAATTAAAGCTTTTTATTCACAAAACATATGCATGGGTAATTTTTCAACACTGACCCTTGAAAAACTTTCTGTTCCAAATTTTTCCCTCTGTACCCCCATCTCCTCCCCTAGATGGCAGGTAGTCCAATATAACAACATAGGATTTCAACAGATGTTCTTTCATTTTCAAAATAAAGGTGGTAGGATTCCATCAGGGTTCCAGACTTTTCTGGAAGTCTGATAAAGCCCATGGATCCATTCTAGAGTAAAGTTTTTAAATGCATAAAATAAAATACACAGGACTCCAAAGGAAACCAATGATATTAATCAAATAAATATTTTTTAAAAGCCAAGTTCATAGACATCAGGTTAAGAATCCCTGAAGCAGATGATCTTTAAAGCCCTTTCTTATTGTCAATCATATGAAACCTAGAAAAAAAGCATACTCAGGAGTTGAGAGATGGGGAGAAAAATAAATAGCTAATTTCATAATTTTATCACAGACTGGGCTTATAAAAACACATCCTCTACAGACATTCATGGGCCCCTTCCTTCTCTGGACCCCCCAAATATGTACACGTACACCCCTTCCCCTTCCATTAACAACAGATCTCTTTTCACCAAAGCCTGGAGGAGAATACCACCGCAATGCAGAATCAGCAAAATTCTTCCAATTATTTCCCCAGTGTTCTGGGTGTAGCCCAGCCCAAGGTGAACACACTTGCCAAATACCTCCCTCCCTTTACTCCTTAGCCTCTTAGCCATTTAGAGGAAATACGATCCACATGGGTAGGATTGAGTTTCACTAACTCATCCCTGATGCTGTTGCCCAAGAGCCGCTCTGTGCCAGGGGGAGAGGCTGAGGAACCCCTCAAAGGCAGACCCCAGGGGATCCGAGTCTGGACACAGTTCAGTGAAGGTTTCTTCCCTAGACTCAGTACCCTAGACTATAACCCCCCAAAGACTGTTGATTGATTTTCTCACTCACCCCGTGGCAGGGCTGGATGAGTCCCAGAACCAGTCACAATGTCCATCCTGAGAGAGCTCACTCTCCAAGACACTGAAGGAAGCCCCTGGGTAAGCAGAGAGGCAGAAGTGAAAAAGAACAAACAAACAAAAAATAAAGAAATAAACTTATAAAAGTCTTCATTGAGCTTTCACAAAAAAAAAAAATAAATAAAGTAACACATGGAACAGTTTTGGCTTTGCTGAAGAATTCTTTGGTTTATGAGATATTTCCCCATTGACGTCTCTTCCTGCTGCCACCCCTACTCTAGTCCAACATTAAAAATGATTCTATTTATAAACATTTTGTTTACAAGCAACTTTTTAAACAAGCACTTATTGCACAAAGCAAGGTCTCTCACCACCTATGGGACAACGGTATAAATATGGATAATGAGGGTGGGGGGGAGGTAAGATGAGGGGTGTTGCCATGGATTAAAAGTCAGGACACTGGGGTTCTTGCTCTATTAATTGCTAGCTTGAGCAAGTCACTTTCTCCTCCCCCATTTCAGTTTTTTTTTTTTTTTTTTTTTTTTTATAAGGGGATTAGACTAAGGGAGAGATAAGGTCCCCTCCAACTTTGGAGTTCATTGCTTTCAATTGAAAGGGTGGAAAGGCTGGGGTGGGACCATTCCCCTTCTATATCTGATGGATTTTTGTGGTTTGTCTTTCTTTCTCAAAGGGCATCAGGTAAGACTAGCTTCATGGACGAAATGGGATTTCAGGACCATTTTCATGAAGTGACTACAGGATAGAGTTTGACTCTGGGCATTCCATCTAGACCTGCGGTTAGTTGTGGGAATGCCTGGTGTGAGCAGCTCAAAAGGTGTCCCCAAAGCAAAGTTGACAAGAGACCCTAAGGCTACCAGTAAAGAAAATATTGCAGGGGAAAGGAAAACAGGTGGATTAGGGAAAAGTCACATGGCATATAGCACCTAGGGGAGGAAACACCATTTATTTTATCTA
Source organism: Myrmecobius fasciatus (assembly GCA_023553655.1). NCBI lineage: Eukaryota > Metazoa > Chordata > Mammalia > Dasyuromorphia > Myrmecobiidae > Myrmecobius > Myrmecobius fasciatus. Next base: position 120,339 of record JAJPUD010000238.1, read on the forward strand.
ATTATTCTTGTTACCTAGGTGCTAAATTCAATTATTTTTAGTGAAACAGTACAAGTACTGTAGGTGGCATCTAAATGTCAACACCCTTGGGCAAAGCCCCAGTTGCCCCCACCTAGTTTTGACTCTAACTCCATCCATATATTAACTCTTGCTTTTTTCTTTTGTCTCTTTTGAGAGCTAAGGCAGAAATTCCCATTTTCCTCTAATATATACTCTCAGTTTCATTGGAATCTTTTAGGTCTGTTGACAAATACTAACTTAGAACTTTGACCTGAGTCACTATAGACTAGTTCTGAGGAGCCTCTTTTAATGATCCCAGGCAGCATTTCCATACTTTTTCTTCAGATAAGGAAATGGAATCTTAGGAGCAGCTAAGCTTCAGTCATACTTGGGGAGATCCCTTCTTAATTCTACTGACCTTCACTTTCCTGCCTTCTCACATGACTCCTGAATTGTGTATTACTTCCCACTTCCCCAAATACTTGGTAGTCTAATTTAATTTGGCTTGATTCAATAAGCATTTATTAAATATCTAAAATTTGCAAAGTGTCATGTCAAGTTCAATCATATTCTTTTCAATCCAATATGTGTGTGGGGTGGAGAGAGGCAGGACAGACTAACCCAACCCTGTCTACTTAGAAAAACATGACTGGGAGTTTCTATTTTTTCATGCAAATTACTGAATTGTCTTAGCCACCTACCCCCACTTTTCTCTCAACTGGTCTTGCTCCACACAGAACTAGAGCTCCACCAAGGTATTTCAATATGGGTCTATCCTAAAGTTCTGTGATCTTTTGGGTAAGATAGGAATAGGACCTGGGATTTCATTGATAGGACAGTTCCCAGATGAGGAAAATCCCCCCCTCTGTGCAGGTTAGTCACATTTTTACCAGTTTTTGAGTTACATAGAACATCAAGAGATTAACTAACTTGCTCAGGGTCAAACAAGCAGTATTTGTCAGAAGCAGGATTTGAATCCAAGTTTTTCTGACTTTAAGGACAACACTATCCACTGTGACACACTGTCTCTATCTTGTTATAGAGACAAAGTCCTTCGATCCTCTGTTAATGCAGATTGCAACTTTTCCATCTTCAGGAGCTGGTGTGGCCAAATATCTCTGCAATTAGGTACAATGGCCTTCAGTTGACAAATATAAAGTCTGTCCTAGGAACTGACCAAAAAAAGGATTGATCAATCAATCAAACATTTCTTAAGTACTTACTCTGTGTCAAACATTGGGAAAATACTGGAATCACCTCCTTTGTTGTCCTGAAAAAAACAAAACAAAACAAAACAAAACTCACTTCCTCTTTAGTACACATCATCAAACACTAAGAATCATAGTTTGGAGAATTCATGAGATCAATCAATCAGACAACTCAATTTCCTCCTCTTTTTAAAATGAGATTTTTTAACTAGATCTCTATTTCCCCAAAAAAGCATGAAAGGGGAACAGGATCTCCCCGATATAACCATGGGATCCCTGACTCAAGGTTCAAAGGATCCCAGTTCAATCCAGGTGTGAATTTTTGGAAGTCATCTCTGTTAGGCTCAGTTTATTCCACTGTCAAATGAAGCAGCTGATCTCTAAGGTCCTCATTCAGTTCTGAACCTAGAATGTGACTCTAAGTTCTAGATAAATAATAAGAAAGAAACAATAGCCATATCCCTGGGGAGGAACAAGAGTGAGAAAAAGTGAGATCATGTCTGGGAAAGAGAGAGACAGTATGAACACAGGATATGAGTGTATTCCTGCAAGGGCGGAGGAGAGAAATCTGGAAGGACTATTGGAGTCCATCATTCCCTTCACTGAATTACAGAATCATAGACCCACATGGAAGGAAAGCTGGAAAGGACCCCAGAGGTCCCTAGGGCAAGCTCTGGTCCAGATCCATAAATCCCCTCTGCAACATCCCCCACAAGTGATCATCTGGTCTCATTCTGAATACCTTCAGGCACAGAGAACTCAGTGAAGGTAAGAAGTATCATGGAAGGAGGCCCGGAGTCAGAACCTGAAGATCTTAGTGCAAGTCTCTTCTATGATACTTCCCGGCATGGGCAAATCCCTTCACCTCTCTGATCTTCCCTTCCCTCATGGGAAGGGAATGGGAATAACCATACCTGTACAAGGTCAATATGAGGAAAGTCTTCTGTGCAATTTTGAGCGCCATATAAACATAAGCTATTCCTGTTCCTCAATTCATTCCACTTTGGGGCAAGTCAAACTATTAGGAAATTTTTCTTTACATTTTAGAAAGATTCACTTCTCTGTAATTTGTACCTCTTGATCATAGGATCATAGACTTAAAACTGTAAAGGAAGTTGGAGACCATCTAGTCCAATCTCATTTTAGAAAGGAGGAAAGAGATTAAATACCTCATTTGTATTAGGATTTGAACTCAAATCTTCTTACTTTGGAGCCAGTGCTTTTTCCATCACACAAATTTGCCTTGCTGCTTCCCTGTAAGGTTAACTAGAACAAATCTAATTCCCTGTCCACAAAATATTTGAAGATAGTTATGAACCCTTCCCATTCCCATTTCAAGTCTTCTCTTGGCTAAATATTTACAGTTCTTTCAACTGATCTTCTGTGATTTGTCTTCTGGTCACTTCATCCTCCTAGTTGCCATCTTGACTATGCCATAAGACATGTATGCCTCTGAATAATATTTTATCTTATTTAATTCAGGAGAATGGAGTCACGGGTGTGCACGTGCATAGAAGATTTTGTCCTTGCCTAAAATGTTTCCTAGGTAGAAATTGCCCAATTGATTTCTGCTGTTCTTTATAGACCATCATGCCCATCCACCACAGCTTCTAAGTTCTTTTTTAGTTCTGACCTCAATCTTTACTATTGTGCTGGGTGCCAATCTCAACTAACCAAGTAAAAAAAGCATTTATTAAGTATATAATGCATATACTAGGAACAGGGAGAATACAAAATAGTATAAAAATGGCTTATATACATACATACATACATATATATATATATACACACACACACATGTAGATCTAGCTATTCTTTAGAATCTGGTTTTTGATTATTATTATCTGTTTTGTATATTAGGAATTGAACCTTAGAAAAATTAGCTGTCTTGTTTAAGGTCACATGAATGCTCCATACCATGTTGAGATGCAAACCCAGGCTTCCTGATTGTTTTCTGAGAACTTACAATGTACTTAGTAAGAACATTCAATAATTAGAGAATCTTAAGTCAGCTCAACATTGTCTTGGTCAAGATCACATGCATATTAAATACAGGAGTTGGGATGCAATTCCAGGCTTTCTGTCTCTGCATCTTGTTTTCTGGGGGCTAATAATATACTTAGGAAAACATGCAATAATTAGAGAATCATAGATTAGTTAAATGTTGTGCAGTTGACCATAAGAGAATTGGGGTTCAGAGTAAGGAGAGATCCATGTGGGTCAAAGTTGAGAAACAGAGATTCTGTGAGAGTGGGACTTGAGTTGGGCCTTGAAGGTCTGATGGACTTCAGTTAGGTGAAGAGGTTGAGCCTGAAAACCTTTGATTCTTTTCTTGGAGACATGGAAAACTGCTCCTCAGTACACTACTGCTAATGACTTTTCTATGTTTAAACGTCTTGGACATCCTAAAAGATACTTAAAGGATACAAAATATGGTTCATTTCCTTATAAGTTTATATACAATCTAAGAGTTAAGGAGTTGAGGGTACACAAAAAGTTAGCTTACAATACAAATCAGTATATAAGAAGTGCTTAATTGTCAAAGGTGGGAGGAACCTTTGAGATCACCTAGTCTGGTTTTCTCATCAATTTCTGTGGATCAGACTAGTTCAATTAAAATTCTGATAAGGAGAAAGATCATTTGGGGCTGGGGTGGTCGGTGAAAGCCTAATCACAGAGTTAAGTCCTGAAACGAAGAATGGGTAAGACTTGGCTAGGATTCAGGCAGCTCAAATGAGATAATGTACATAAAGTGCTTTGCAGGCCTGAGAGTGTTATATAAATAATAGTGATCATTACTGTTAGATTGAAGGGAGGGCATAGGGCACTCCAAGAAAGAGAAATTATTAAATGAATTCAAGAATGGTCAAAAGGCCAGTATTAGTGGTCAAATCATCCATAATCATTAATGGTTGAATGCAGGGGGTTCAATGCTGGAACCAGCTGCAACTGACTAGGGAGAGCAGATAGTTAAATTCTCAGTGTGAACATTGACGCCTTGGAAATCAGCAAATGCTACAAATCAGGATTTGATTTATTGTTTTGTTGACTGTCTAGACTTAAAAAAGTGAAGGAGAAAATCTTAATAATTCAGATTGAACTTCAAAGTGTGTCCTATATAGATAGATTCCCCCCAGTCTCCCAAAGCCAGCTGTTAAATATTTGCCAGCACACTGCTGGTTCCATGTCAATTTGGAAAAGAGCTCCAGTCTAGTGACCCAGAGATAAGTGCTGGAATTATATTGTTCTACATTTTTTACCAGTGGCCTGGATTAAGGCACCCATGGCTTGTTTATAAAATCTGTCAACAACAAAAAACCAAGAGTCAGCTGGCATACTGGATGGCAGCCTGGATGTTAAAAATACTTTGACAGGCTAGAACATTGGGTTAGATCTAATAAGATAAAATATAGGGAGAAAAGTAAAGTTTTATTCTTGGATTCAAATAATCAATTCCCAGGGGCAAAATGGAAGAGGTTTAGCTGGACCAATGATGTCAAACTCAAATAGAAACAGATCCCTATGAGCCACATATTGACTTAGGAAACCACTAATCAACATTATTGATGTTATATTATTCTATTTTGTTAAATATTTCTCAGTTACATTTTATTCCAGTTCAGGTTGTGCTTTGGGAATTTTCTGAGCAAGATAATAATTCATTTGAAAAGAGATCTGGAATTTGTATGGCTTATAGACTCAATACACCAACCAGGAAACTTGATATAAATTTAAATTTTATGAAGACCATCAGAGTACCCAAGAATAGGGAGTTGATAATCTTACCATGCGCTTCTCTGTTCAGAACATCCCTTGAGGACTACAGTCAGTTCTAAAGGACATATTTCGGGAAAGCTATTATTAAACACTGGGATAGTGTTCAGAAAAGAACCATGAAAAAAGGATAGTAAGTGTAGTGGAGATCATGACATAAAAATTCAGCTGAAGGAATAAAAGATGTTTAATTGGAGAAGAGAAGTCTTAAGTGAGGGAAGTGAGGAGCATCTTCAAAGATCTGAAGGATGTCATGTGAAATTAATTTTTTGCGATTATTTTTTTTTTCTGTGTGGCTCCAGAGAACATAACTAGGATCAAATCTATAAAAGTCACTGAAAGGCAGATTTTATTATAAAGTAGAGAAGTACTCAGCAACTGGTGTTTTCCCAACATGGATAGTGTGTAACATTGGTCCTATGTTAAGGGTATATATGTGTTGATAAATAAAAGTATCTTTATGACTGTGGGTTATTTCTTTAACTGTGGATATGATGAATGTGTATATATATGTATTACATATATGCATATATACATACATATTTAGAGAGACAGAGCAAAGAGAAACAGAAAGAAGAGTATGGTGTGGAGGTGGGTGTGTATATACACACACACATATATAGAGACAGAGAGATACACACAGAAAGAGACAGACAAATAGAGAGACAGAGAGAGATAGAAAGAGGGAGACAGAGAGACAAAAAGAGACACACATAGAGAAAGAAACAGAGACAGACAAATAGAGATAGAGACAGACACAGAGACAGAAAGATTCACACACAGAGAGACACAGACAAACAGGCAGACAAATGGACACACAGAGAGAAACAAAGAGACAGAAAGACACACACAGAGGAAAGAGACAGAGACAGATAGACAGGAAGGGAGGGAGGGAGGGGGACAGGGGTAGGGACAGGGACAGGAGTCTGTCTTTACTTAGGAGTGAGAGTAGCACTTCTTGACATTCATCAATAAAGAAGGAAGTCTTATACACAGTCTACTGACTGGCAGAATTGGTGGGCTCCCCTTTCTAGGAGTCTTGAAGCAAAGAAAGGATGATGACTTCTAGGGAGTGTCGCAGAGACAAGTCTTCTTGTTGGTATTTGGTTGGACCAGATGGCCTCTGAGGTCCCTTCTAATCAATACTCCTCCTCCTCCTATTCCTACCTAATATAGAGCTTGCTATGCGCCAGATCCTGTGCTTTGTGCTTTACAAATATCTCCTTGACTCTCACAACCCTGAAAGGTCAGTACGGCTGTTACAACCACTTCACAAAAGAGGAAACTGAGGGAAACAGGTTAAGTGACTTGTCCAGGTGAACGAGAGAGCCACATCTGAATTCAGGTCTTCCTGACTCTAGGAATCACGATGAGCAGCTCGGAGCCTCTGTGTTTCTGCCTGCTCCCTCCTTCTCCATGCCTTTGTCACATGTCCCACTCCGGGTCTGCCTGTTCTATAATTAGCAGACTCCCTTTCATCTTAAGCCATTTCCTTCCTTCCTCCTATCTCCTGGCCCTCCCAGGGGTCTGACTCCTTCCTGACGGATGACATGGGACTCTGGGCCGGCCTTTCCAGCACTCATTGTACTCTCAGTCCCACTCCCTCTGGTTCCCTGAGCATCACTGAGGAGGAAGGATGCTCTTCATTCCCCATGACCACTCCCAGGCTGCCGGACCACCATCACTGAGCAGTCTCTCTTCTCCTTTGAAGTCCAGACAAGCAAATGTATTACTCAGTCTGGATGCTGCGGGACATTGTCTGCTGACCCCTGTGAAAATGAGGGAACCATGGCCGGAGGAAAGATTGAAATTGCAAGAATGTTCCCAAACACCTCGTATGTTATACTATTGAGGGATATTTATGTGTGTGTATACATATGCACACATATAATATATATACCACACATATATACACATGTATACATACACATAGACATATACATACATGTACATGCACATACATGCATGCACACACACATATATATACACATATATATGAATGATAGAAGTGATATAAACATCACAAGTAACAGGAGATGGCTACCATGGCTGTGATTAGGTTTTACCATATTTCTAGTAGTAATTAAGAAAAAAAATTATTCAATACAGAGGCTATCTCAGTTATTTTCTCCAGAAGATCATGATGAGAACTGGCAGCATTTGCAAAGGAATGAAAGCCTGTCAGAAAGTGTCCCCAGTATTCCCCAGACTTTCCATTGGCTGCCTAGAAGGATAATGTGGTGCTGGTGAGGAATTCTCTCCATTTTGCAGATGAGAAAAACTGAGATGCAGGTGAGGGTCACACAGCCCAGCCTACCACCCACGTGCTCTGCCATTGTACCCACTTTGCCTATTTCTCCAGTAGTTCCCCCCTTCTTTTTTTTTTTAAGTGGCTAATTCTATTCTTAAATATAGTGCCCAAAATATTGGGAGGTTGCTGAAACCAGAGTTCAGATTTAGGGCCACCCTTTTCATCATTTCAACACGAAACCAGCAATTAGGCCCACTTCAATCAGGAAGTGACAACTCATTTAAACTCAGTCCCAGAACCTGCCTGTCACTGGTTATTTAAAACCCTCGGTCCAGGCCATCTGAAGCCCATCAGTGTGAGGACTGTTTGTCCTGCCAAGAGTTACAGTAAAAAGAAAAAAAGAAAAGAAAAGAAAAGAAAGGCCTTGATACACATCCCAGGAGCTGAAACATATGTGCTAGATTGAGGGTGGTTTATTTAATCCAGTCTCCTGTGAGCCATGCCTCTAATTACGAATCTCTGGCAGACCTTGAGAAATTGTGCTGCCTTCTTGGCTCCGGCCCTTCCGCCCCCTTCATTCTGACAAGTTTCTGTCCTCGTTGCTCTTCTCAAGGACAAAGGGGAAGGGACAGGTGAGGGGCTCCTCTTCTCTCTGATCAAGACTGGTCTTAGGTAAATAGGGACAGCCAGGTAGCCTAAAAGCCAGAAAGCTAGGACTGGAGTCAGGAAAACTCATCTTCCTGAGCTTAAATCTGGCATCAGATGGAGCTCTGTGGTCCTGGCCAAGTTACTTAATCCTGTTTACCTCAGTTTCCTTATCTGTCAAATAAGGAAATAACAAATTACTCCAGGATCTTGGCCAAGAAAATCTCAAATGGGAATCACAAAGAGTCATACACGACCAAAAAAAAGCTGGATAACAAAGGTAAAGGCACTTGGAAAGAATAGTGGATTTGGGATCAAGGTAAGCTCAATTATCAACTTGACCCTAGTGCGTCTCTGATCCTCAGTTTCCCCTTTTGTAAAACAGGTTTGAACTATCCACCTTATAGGGTTTTTGTGAGAGAAGCACTAGGCAAACCTTTAAGAACTTTCTACAAAAGTGATTAATTATTATGAGCAAACAAGGCAGTAAAAGATGAAACCAGAGTGTATAGTTCAGTCTGAAAGTTCTGTAAGTGTTCAAAGGAGCCTTCAGAGAGGAGACAGGGCTAGAGCTGGTCCTTGACGAATAGGTCAAGTTAGGATAGAAGAAGGGGAGGAGGATGATAAATAGGAAAGAAATTTGAAAACATTGTTGAAAGAGCTTTTGAGAAGGACAACACTATTTTAATAATAGTTATTGACGAATAGTCACATGTATGGAAAGAAGACTCATTCTAACCTCAAAATGCATTCCCATCCCTGCTTTTCTCCTCCCAAGTCTGAGAGTTTTCCAGTGTTTTTTTCCCCCCTGAATGAGAGGGTCCATAGTTCAGTGGGAGCACCATCTTTTGAGACTGATACATCAGAGCCATCAAATCAGGTAATATACACAGAGAACTCTGCAAAATAATAATAAAATAATAAAGGAAAGATATTACTAGTAATAACTATTATATTTCTTACTTTCAAGTATTTCACATAGATAATCTTATTTGAGTGACAACTTTACAAAGTTGTTATTCTCGGTATTATTAACCCTAATTTTAAAGATGAGGAAATTGAGCTTCAGAGAGGTTGTCACTTGATTGCCGATTATACCGAAATATTCCTGACACTAAATTCAGCAATCAATCCACTCTCCACCTCTACCTGATTTGATCTATGCAATAATCATGTGAGATAGATATTATTATATTTATTTTACAGATGAGAAAACTGAGGCTTTGTACATGTTTAACATAAATTGGTTTGGGGCAGCTAGATGGCACAATGGATAGAGCATTGGCCCTGAAGTCAGGAGGACCTGAGTTCAAATATGGTCTCAAGACACTTAATGCTTCCTAGCTGTGTGACCCCTGGGCAAGTCACTTAACTCTAATTGCCTCAGGGGGGAAAAACAAATTGGATTGCATGCTGTCTAGGGAAGAAAGGTGGAAGGAAGGGAGGGAGAAAAAACTTGGAACACAGGGTTTTGCAGGAGTGAAAATTGGGGGCTATCTTTGCATATATTTTGAAAATAGGGAACTATTATTTAAAAGAAAAAAAAAACAGAAGCTTAGGAAGATTGTGATTTACTCAGGATCACATAGTATCTGAGGCAAAACTCAAACCTGGATCTTCATGATTCCATTTCCAACGCTCTCTACTGGGCAGCTAGGTGGTATAGTGATAGGAATGCTAATCCTAGTCCCAGGAGGACCTGAGTTCAAATGTGACTTCAGAAAGACACTTACTAGCTGTGTGTGAACTTTCATGAATGTACTTCCATAAACTCTGAAGAATCAAAATTATTTTGAGAATAAATGCAAAGCACAATCCTCAGAGAATCAAAATTTCAGGTTCATTTGTTGCATATTTTCCTTTAAAACTCAAGTTTTATTTATGTTATAAATTATGTTATAATTATATTTTTATAATTATGCCCCCAAAACATAGGACAAAATCTCATGGGGTCCTCTGAACAAGAACATTATGTAAATCTATCTTATTCTAAAAGTATATCAGGACACAGAGAAAATAGAAATAATTGGGTTGGTTTTTTTTTTTTTTATTTGTTTGTTTTGGTGAGGTAAGATTTGCCTAGTATCTCACAGCTAAAAAGTGTCAAATATCTGAGGTTGGATTTGAATTCAGGTTCTCCAGACTCCAGGGATAGTGCTTTATCCACAGGTGAAAACACTAAACACAACCTTTACAAATCATACCACAATAAAACTGTAATCAATATTGGGATCACAAGATTTCTGTTGCTTAGAAAAGATACTAGTATCTGTCAGACAATGTTAAATTCTGGGAATATAGATATAAGCAAAAGAAAGATAGCTCTATTTTCAAGAGGCCTAAAGTCTAATGAGGAAAAAACATAAAAGGGAGCAAAAAAAAGATAAGGGGTAGGTATCCATCTCTGGGGCATGGTAGAAAATTAGCCTAGCGTAGGACTTCTTAAACTTTTTTTCACTTCCTACTCCTTTTCAGAAATTTTTACATGATCCCAGGTATACAGGTATATAAAATAGGTATACAAATCAAACATTTACTGATAATAAATCATAATTCTGCAGACCTCACATACAGTTATGATACAACTATATAGGATCCTGACTCACAGTTTAAGTCTAGAGTGTAGGGGACCAAATTGGGTTAGAAAAGGTATTTTCATCAATCTCTTGTAAAAAGTTACAGTTTTTGGTGGTTTCAGGATCCTAACTCCCTGTTTCCTATGGGTTCAGTGCATCAACACTTGCATTTTTGACTTTTGGGCTGTTTTCTAGGACCACGAGGCCCAAAAGTTAAAGTTTGATTGGATGATGACCAAGCTTGGCTCCAAAGAAAAGCTGAGAAAATGCTCTTCCCTTTCTTGCAGAGATGGGGGACTGTGGACCTGGAATATTTTCATAATTTGTCAGATGCTATTGATACAATTGTTAGTTTTGCTGAATTGCTTCCCCACCCAAAGCCCTTTTTAAAAACAAACAAATAAACAAACAAAGGATAACTTGATAGGCTGGGGGCGAGGGGGGGGGGGCTGGAGAAGATATATATCTGGAAACAAATGGGATATAAAAACCAAATTTTTATCAATTTTTTCAAAGAAAATTTGCTTTATTGACATTTTTTTAAACTTTACCATCACTTCCCAATAACCACAGCCTACTCACCTCTACCCATTAAGATATCTTTCTAAAAATATACATTCCTGGGCCCAAAGGTCAGAGTAGATGGACATCTAGAGAGACAGCAATTTAGATAATTTATGAAGCCCCACAATGCTCTAGGCTCTGCATACTCAGCCTGGAATTCTTGCAGACAAGTCATCTCCAGAAACTGTCACTTTTACTCCTTTCTCTCTATGAACTCCCACTCATCCCCCTCCAAGCATATGCTTCCCAGAAAAGGGCTGCAAGGGAAACCAAGGGTTAAGCCAACTCTCTGGGGTCTTGGGGTTCCTGGGGAAGCAGGGGGCCAGGATTGATTCCAGTTTCTAGGTCCTCACAGCATTGCACGCTTCATGCCTCAGGCAGCCTCACACTCAGGCTTAGGTTACCAGTTAGCTGTGGGCTGGGGCCTGATTTCTCATCCTCAGATATGTACTTTCTACACTTCATCCTTAATGAAAAATGAATAGTTCATGTGTTCATTTCATTAAACTGCTGCCCCCACAAAAGTGTAGGCTCAGTGTTATTCTCCAAAGTCTGTCAACTGAAAGATAACTCAGGATTCCCATAAATTAAATAACTTCATTTTGCTGCCAAAGCTCTACTTTCTCTCCCTCTTTCTTTCCCTTTCTGTGCTCACCCCTTCCCTCCCTTCAGTTCTTTTCTTCCCCCTTTCCTTTTTCTCTTTCTCCTTCCCTCTCTTTCTTTAGCTTCTCACCCCCTCCCTCTAATCTCCATCACTCCCGGTCTGATCCTGGACCAGAACAGCCTTGGGCAGTGATTGTAAAAAATCTGTACATTCTTGGCAGATGAAAAAAATCCTTTAATGCCCCTTATTGCAAAAGCAGCCTTTTTCTGAGGTGATGGGAAGGGCAGCCAAATCCCGAGTTCCTACAGTAGGGTCCCAAGACTGGTGGGGGTAGGAATCTGCAGCTTGAAATCATCAACTCGGGGCTAGATTCTGGGTATATTTAAAATTGGGGTAGCTGCCCCATTCCTTCCTTGCCTTGGAAAGAGCTCTGGGGATAGTGGCTGATTCTGTTCTTCTTTGGCCCTTAAGCAAAGCAGCTTGCTTGCTGGCTAAGTCTCCCCAGTTATTGGCTCTGTCTAAAATCTGAGAGCCCCAGGCCAGACTTCAGGGAGTTTAGGAATAGATTATCTCAATCTGCAATAAAGATGAAAAAAAAAAATTCAGAGTGGGAGGGTGAGGAATAGGGTGGAGGGACCTGAATAAGGTGCTAATTTCTAGAAGAACCACCCAGAGTAAGAGTGCTTAATATCTTTAGGGTTATGAACTTAGTGGTGTGCTGAGCCAGCTAATTGAACCAGCTTTAGAGAGCTAATTGTTAAATTCTTGGCATAAGAACTCAGGCCTTTACAATTATAAAATCAAGGCTTGATTTCTTGTATTGTTGCTTATCTAAACTTTAAGAGAGTGATGGAGACAATGGTAATAATGGAGATGAAACTTAGAAATGTATTGGGTGATCATCACCATCACACCCCCACCCCAAAAATCGATTGTTAAACATTTACCAGCACATCACTGAATGGATCCTTTTAGAAGTCAGGTGAAACTGACAGACCTTTTCTCAGAATAGTATTGTTATTGTTGTTGTTACCATAATTGAAGGAACTGCTAAATTTCAGTTTGAAATTAGAGAAAATAAGGATGTAATTATTTCTCCCATATCTATTCATAAGCTCCAGTTTAAGATACCCTAGCCTAGAGTAACCAATCTCCCCAAGCAGAAACTGAAGATGCTATCCAAATGGAGTAAAGATTGAAGGAGAGAGGAAAGGAGACAGCTAGATTTCTAAATATTTTTGGTTGTAGGATTTGGTTACAATGAATATACCTTCTTAGGAAACATATTCACATTTTACAGGACCTGGGACAGCTGAGAATTACTAGACTAGTGTCTCTGAAACCAGTTAAGATATGAAAACAAGTGCTATGAACTTATTAGGTGGAGGAAAAACAGGTAATGTATACATCCCAATGCCCTGAACTTGGAGACTGAGAATTGCTGGGTAGGAATACCCAGCAATCTGATTCTTGCTAGCTATGGCTAGCTTATGGGCAAGTCACCTAAAGTTTCAGAGCCCTAATTTCTCCATTGATAAAATGAAAATTGTACCACTTACAGAGATGCCTCTCATTGTCCTAATTACCTGTAGGGTAAGAGTGAAAAATTCTCTGTTGGGAAGACAGAAGAGGAGCACATGGATTCAGGTTTGGAAGGAATTATAGAGTCATCTAGTCCTATAGAGATCCACAAAAGTTGTGTCCTTCCCCAAGTACTTATGATGTAATAAGGACTCTGTTTCTCCCTGATCTTTGTGGAGAGTGGGCCACGTGGCCTGGGGAAATTACTACAAATGATCCCCACCCTGAATCTCCCTTGGGAAAGCTTCCCACTTCCCAATTGATCTGGGAATCACTTTGATCTGGGTAACCATCACCACCCTTTATTGATTTGAAAATTAGAGGGCTAATAAAATACAAGATTCTGCACCCAAATCTTTGCTAATTCCTATAAGAAACTGGCCCACTGGGTAGCTTCTCAGTGTGAATATATATTGCCAAAAACCTCTCCAGGAAATGGGAACTGCAAATTCTTTGGAAAAAACCTGCAACACCAGCCTGGGGACCCGATTGACCTGGGGACCCCATCACTCTTAGGGTATCTCTCACCCCTCATCTCTTACCCCTTAACACTAAGTGATAGATTTGGGATCTGAACCTGGCTCCCTGACTCCATAATTTAGTGCCCTTTCCACTTTATCCCACTATAAAGTACCTATGGAAAAGTTACCAGCACTAACTGCTACATGTTGGCAGAACAAGAGAAATAAGAAGGGATCAATTCTTTTCCTCCTTTATTTAATTAGTTACAGTGAAAGCACAATACAGTCTAGGAGTTTTTGTCATCTTTGTGTCTGAGGATCTCATAATATAAAGAACCCAGGTTCATTTTAGAGAATGTTTCATTCCCTGACTCCTAGTTCCCAATCAGAAAGTCTGGAAAAATAACTCTCTGGGGGCAGCTAGGTGGCACAGTGGATAGAGCACCAGCCCTGAAGTCAGGACGACCTGAGTTCAAATCTGGTCTCAGACACTTAACATTCCCTAGCTGTGTGACCCTGGGCAAGTCACTTAACCCCAATTGCCTCAGCAAAAAGCAAAAAAAAATAAATAAATAAAATAACTCTCTGATGCTACCCATTGTTTAAAAATATCAAAGAGCATAATAATATAATTATATTATATGATTATAATATACTATAAAACATAATATATAATTATATTATGGTCATAATATATATTATAATTAAATTATAGAAATAAAATATATAATTATTCAAATATAATATAAAATATAATCATAACATTTATACAGTGCCTTAAAGATTCCGAAATGCTTTATATAATTTTCTTATTTGAATCTCCCAATAACCCCATAGGGTAGGTTCTATATCATCATCATAATCATTGTCATTTTACAGATGGGAAAACTTAAAAAAATTTTTTTTTTTTTTTTGCTGACACAAGAAAACAAAATGGAACCCCACAGAAGCTTTAGAGAATAGCTTGAGTTTATACAACACTTTAAGGTTTAAAAGGCACTTAACAAATAGTATCTCATTTTATCTTCACAATAACCTTGGAAGGCTATTATTAATCCTATTTTACAGATGAGGAAACTGAGGCAAACTTGCCTTGGGTCCTAGAGGTAATATGGACTTCCAGAACTCTATCCACTGATGCATCTCATTGTAAAAAAAGAAATGTAATACAATAGGAAATCTTTTCCCCAAAATTATATAGATGCTAAATCAGTTAGTATCAAACCAGCATAGTCTATTCTCCACTGCTTCCAAGTGGGGCTATAAGGTATGACTTTTCCTATAGATTTGTGGTAGCTCCTCTTTGATTCAATGCCATCCCTATATCAACTCTTGATTTTAGCAAGGCTAAAAACTTGTCACTGGGAGCAATGTTAATAATCACAAAAGACAAGTCCCCCTGATTCTTCCCTATCTGTCCAGGAGAAATGGTTCTTCCTGTGCAGGAAAATAAAATTGAGAAAATTGAGGTTGATGGAGGTTAAGGGACTTCCCAGGGTCACACACTAATAAATGAATTTGAATTCAGGTCTTAGCATCTCCAGATCCAGTGTTTTATTTACTGCACTACCTAGCACTGTGCCTGTAAGGCTATAGCCCATACTTTGGAGCTTTCTCATTTCTATCATTGAATTTACCCTCTTCCCAGTAAAACACACTCAAAACTAGAGTCATGTTTTACTTTTCCAACCCATGTTCAATTAATTGTGAAATCTTATCACTTCTCCCTCTACAATGCCTCTCAGCTATATCCTCTCCTCTCAAGTCCTACCATAGTCATTCTAGGATCTACTTTTATCTGGGCTACCCTACGAGCTTATTTCTTCTTGCTCCTTCCAGTGCTTCCTGTTCTTCCTTGGACTTACTGGCCACTTTCAAACTGACCTTCTTATTGTCACATGGATTCCTCACAGCTCTGGAGGGGATGTTCAATGTGAGATGTTTTAGATAATCAAAACTATGCAATTACAAGTTAAGCCTCAATCCAGTAAATTAATAATAAATAAATATAATAAATAGCAAAGGAATTAAGATGGAATAGAAAGGTAAATAATAATGACAACAGCCTCGATAATAACTAATATTTATATGGCCCTTTAATGTTTAAAAAGTGCTTTATATATGTTAATCTTATTCCCACAATAACTACAAGAGAAGCTCCATTATCATTCCATTTTACAATGGGAAAAAAAGAGGCTGAGAGAAATTAAATAATTTGCTGCTGAATGTCTGAAGTGTGACTTGAACTCAGGTGTTCCTGACTCCTAGTCCAGAACTTTAGCCATCATGCCATTTAAAAATAATAATATTCAGTCTACATGGGAAAAATCTCCCAGAGTATCACAAAAATAGGAAAACAAACATGCTCTGAACTTTGAGATCATACTGTGACTTCCCACTTCTTCCTTCTGTCTCTTAGACCTCCTTTGGTATGATCCTAGAGCTCTCCACACTGTTGCCATTGTCGTTTCTTGCCTTCTCCTCCACTGAGTGGTTGCTACCACTACCTACATCTCTCACCTGCTACTGAGGCTTCATTTTTCTTGAGAAGAACATCCTTATTCCTTAGTCATTCAAATGACCAAGATCTTAGACTTACAGAAAGATGCCTCTCATGGTCCTAATTACCAGTAGGGTAAGGGGGAATAAATTCGTTTTGTCACTTTCTGACTCCAGGCTGTATGTCTTCCATGACATTTGCAACTTCTGCTGAGTCCAAATGAGGCTGATAATAAATATAGTTTTCATTTGATCTTCCAACTCAACATCATGCCCCTAGCAGCTAATGTCTAGGCTATGAAAATCAGTTTGACACTTCTGTAAAGTCTCTAGAAGGCTTCAACAACATTGCAAGAGCTGAAGATCTTTATCTTGGCAACCAGTCTATATAATTCTTACATTAATACACAACTCTCACCTATTTACATCACTGCTCAAAAAGCTTTCAATAGTTCCCCATTGCTTACTGGAAAAAAAATTCTGTCATGGTTTTTAAGTTCCTCTACAATTTGTAAACCATTTTTCCATCTTTATTTCTTACTTGTGTACCCATTATTCCATTCTCATTAGATCATACACCATGCATGGAATGGAACACCATACCATGAATCCTTGTTCTTGGTCACTTTGAACCTTATATAGAGAGTTGCCTTCCCATCCATTCCTGAGGTGCCTTCCAGTCCTAGACCTCTGGTCATATTATAACCTTCTAACTGTAAAATGGGGATCCTAATAGCATTTATTTCACAGGATTGTTGTGAGAACCAAAGGAATTCACCCTGCCACCCCATCCAGGCTTGATCCAGATGTTTGAGCTCTCTCCCAGAGCAAGGCTGGGTGCCCTCGAGCACTTAGAAGGCTAAGCTCCCATTCCAGTGGGGTTCCCCACCCTACTCTTTCTGCCACTAGTACTGCACTTGTGACTAATGCTCCAGTTCCATTTAATGATTTAACATCAATTAGCTGGGGAGCACAGTCAATAGCCTACCAACCTTGGAGTCAGAGTGAGTCAACTTATCCTTCTTAATTTGAATCTGCCCTCAGACACTTAGTAGCTGTGTGACCCTGGGCAAATCACAACCCTGTTTGCCTCAGTTTCCCCATCTGGAAAACAAACTGGAGAAGAAAATATTAAGTGTCTCTGCCAAGGAAATCCCAAATGGGGTCACAAAGAGTTGGACATCACTGAAAAATCATTGAACAGCAACAGTAACAACAAGCTTTTGTAAAGGGATATGTACTTTGGAAATACAGAAAGATCAGAAGTGCAAACAATTCCCCTCAACACATTAGGGACACTCTCTATACCAACGACTCTCAGAGTGTGGTCCAGAGAATCCTGGGGGTCTCCAAAATCCTTTCAGAGAGCCTACAAATTAAAAATTAGTTTTTATTTCTAATATGATAAATATTTCTAAAAATAACATAAAAGTTCTTTGGACAGATGCTCAATGATTTTTAATAGTATAAAGTTACTGAGAACAAAAGTTTGAGAACCATTGCTCTATACTACCTTGATCTGTGGGAAGAATAGGATAAAACTTAATCGTTTCTATGTATTATTAGTCCCTCCAAGTTCACATACAAATGTGGTCTCACTTATGTCAGATACCACTGGGCTGGGTCCCAGAGCTTTTCCCTAGGGGCATAGACACTGGGCTGGCTGTGAAATCTAGAATGAATTTGATTCCTGGAGTTTTTTTTTCCCCACTTCTTAAAGCCTACAATCTCTGATCTCCAATCCAATCTCCTCCGAATAAAGCACTAAGGATTGTATTCAGGAACCACATGGCCCAACACCTCTTTCTTTAAAACATTGTCTTTCATTGAAATGAAGAGATGGAACCAAGAAAGAAACTGAGGCTCCAATTGCCTGATGCTGAGGTTCCCCCTCATCATACCGCATATCAGAACCAGTTACAGAATGTCTGCACATGCTCCAAAGCTTCTCCACGGTGGGTCCATTTCATGCTATTATAGCTCTCCCAGAAGCAGACTCACCAGCTTCTTCCACATAAGGGATTGATTGTCCCAGAGACATGATGGACCTGCTTATAGGGAATGGGTTCCTTGGTCATTCCCTCTGTCACACTATGTTCCAAATATTAAAATCCTACTGATACCTTAATGCCCAGATAAAGTGTGATGAGATTATTAGCAGAGATTTCCTCTGAGATTTCCCCACAAAAAAAAAAAAAAAAAAAAAAAATCAAAAAGGATCTTTCTCTTAGCACCATTATAGGTGGAAGGAGTAAGTCAGGAGACCCTGATTCAAATCTTGCCTCTGATGCTTAACCCATGTGACATTAAGTAAATTATGAGCTCTCTGGAATTCAGATTCCTCATTTGTAAAATGAAGAAATTCAACCAGCTTGTCTCCAAGGCTACTCCCAGCTCTAAATCAATGATTCTTGAAATTCCCATGGCAGTTTTCACCTATCATGAATCATCTTTCACATGTCTGAATCTGTAATCTACTCTAGCTTATTTATGCTTTTCAGGCAGTCCATTGTTACCCTTTGGTTCATCTGTAGTTTTGCTTCTTCAGATATTGTAATATTCCCTGATTCAGACACACAGTATCTCTAGAAGACTATTCATGTCAAAATATAAGTTCCAGTTTTTTCTTTTCTCCTTTGATTCTTTATTATCAGGGATGGCTTTCTTGAAGGGAGAGAAGAAAGGTATATATTAGCAAATGAAGGTGAGATTAAAAATGAAAGCTATCAATTAACTTTTTTTTTTTTTTTTAAGTACGTACCTGTTTCAGGGAGGAGTCTGGGGTCATTGAACATTATGCAGTTTTTCCAGAAATGATCCCAGCTCATCCTCCTTTTCAGTTCTGGACCTAGCTCACTATCCATTTGCAGACACTATCCTATAAATCAATCCATCAATCAATAACTATGTGTGAGGCAAGGTGCCAGGTGCTGGCAAAACAAATATAAAGACTGAAACAATCATTAGTCACAAAAACTTTGTTTTAACTGCTGCAACAACAAATACATAGATAAATACATATGGAATAAATATAAAGAGATTATATGCAAATACAAAACAGTCAAACATAAGGTCATTTGGAGGGAGGGCACTAGGAGTTGGATAAGAAAAGGCTTAATGCTAGAACATTCTGCTTATGGTATATTTTGAAGAAAGAGAGGGATTCCATGAGACAGGGGCAAGGAGGAAGGATGTTCTAGGCAGGGGGAATAACCAGTGCAAAAGAATGGGTGAGAGATGGAGTGTCCTGTGGGAGAACAAAAAAGCCAGTCTGGGACACAGAGTACAGGATGGGGTGTAATATGCAATGTGGATGGAAAGCTATGTTGAGACCAGCTGGTGACAGGCTTTGAAATCTAAACAGAGGAGTTTATATTTTATCCTAAAGTCAATAATGGGCCACTGGAGCCATTGAGTAGGGAGTGATTCAATGAGATCTCTCTCTTTGGAGAATTTATGAGAGGTCATGAAAAAGAGTCATACAAGATGATAAAAGAGCAGATTTTGATCTGTACCATGACTTTGCATATGGTAGACATTTAATAAATGTTTATTGAATGTGAAAAAGAAACAGAATGCTTATCAAAGTTAGGAAAGCTAGGAAGGAGTTAGGAAGAAGAATTAATCCAGTGAATTATAACAATTTATCTTCAAAATTATCTCTTTGACAGAAACCTACAAGATTGAACTTTAAGGAGAAATAAACGGAAAGTCCTGAATTTATGTTATAAAAAGAAAAAGAACAGGATAATTATAAGGTGTCAGATGTTGGGTAGCAGTAATATAAAAAAGATCTGGAGGTTTTAACTGACTATAAGTTTAAATGAACATTGCGATCCAGATGCCAAAGGAACTGATACAATTTTGGGGTGCATTTGGACAAACCACATCTAAAGTATTGTGTTCCCTTCTGGCTGCCACCCAGGGTTGATCCCAGATGTTGAGGGATCTGGCAAACATGCCACATGAGACAGTTAAATGACTAATCAAACGTACTGTTTCGGGGTGGGGGTATGTTCTCCCTCACTGGAAGTCTTCAGCCAAGGCTGAATGGCCCCTAGACGAGGGTTTTTGTTGTTGTTGTTGTTGTTGTTGTTTTGGGTCCTTTCCAACTCTAAGTTGCTGTGATTCCACATTCAGAACTTTTCTTAACTGTGCTTGCTCCCATTTGCCACTACTTATAGGGATATCTGACTTCATAAAAACTTGCTTAGGGAGTAGTATCACCCTTTCCTCTCCAACTCCAAAAGACATTGTCACCAGATTCAGATTTAGAGATCGTATCTAAGGGAGGAGGAGTGGTAACTATTATTGTTATGGTTATTTTTATTACCTGTATCCCCAGAACTTAAATATAACGCCTTTTAAGTAGTATGCACTTAATAAATGCTCTCTCCCTCTCATTTCATCCCTCCCTCTCCCAGGTAGGACCATGGGACATCCATTGTCGTAGTAAAGAGATGACAGTTCAGGAAGACCTGTTTTTAAATCCTGTCTCTAGCACGTGCATGTTTCCTTCATAAACTTCAAATTCTGCTTGAAGCTTTTCTTGCCACTCCCTCCACCTAGGTATTTATTTGTACACTCCTTTCTCCTTGTATTATAGAGTTTGCACTCAGATAGATGTGAGGCAGCATGGGAAATTTCCTCCTATATGGAAAATGTGTGTGATGTGTGGACTTGGCCCTGAGCTCCCTTCTAGCTCTGTATTATCCTATGAGTTCAGGAGATCCATTAGATTCATCGAAGGGTCCCATTAGCAACCGTAGTTGGGAAGTATCCACTAGTATTGTCCCTGTAGCAGTAGGGACTGATGGTGACATCTGTATCAAGAGCTGAAGGTGTACTGAAGTCAAGTTAAAACACTGAGACATTAACACTTCCTGGCTGTGTGACCCTGGGCAAGTCACTTAACCCCAATTGCCTCAGCAAAACAAAACAAAACAAAAAGAAAAACCACTGAGACAGCTTCAGGACTTGACTTGGGCATCAGCCTTCAGGGTCAATCAAAGAGCTATACCTACAAGGGTCACTCCATGAAAACTCAATGAAGGAAGAAGGAAAGGACTCCCAATAGTTAAGAGCTATAAGTTTATGCTTTGGTTATATGTACTCTTTAAATCTGAACCCATTCTTCCCCAGGACCTTTGGGGAAAATATGCTTTTGTTCTAAGAGGATGCCCTTGTTAAATCTGCTTAGTAAATGCCCTTCCTAAAAGGGAGTTGACTCTGGCTGATAATCAATGGGGAACACTCCTGTGGGAACTCAGAGGCAATGGTACTAGAAACCTCCAGGCCCTTAGGGTTATCCTTAGACTTCTGAGGGGAGAGAGGAGCTGCATCTCTGGAAATCTGGCTTCTAATTCTAATGAGAATTGGAGAATTAGCCCTGGAGGGGTTGCTACACATATATATTTATTTATGAAGTGTAAGTCCTTTGGAGCAGGGCCATTTTCATCTTTGTCATTTGTGCCCAGCACAGTGTAAGGCACATAATTGGTACTTAGTAAGTGGTAATTGATTGAGTCACACTGTGATCCTGGGCAAGTCATTTAATCCTTCAATGATTCAGGAAACTCTTTAACCCTTCAAGTTGTAGATTATGTATTAATCTGTATTTGTAGAGTAGTTTCTACAACAGGAATCCTTTGAATCAATCAATCAATCAGAATTTATTAACCAATGGAAAAGGGCAGGATGTTGGGGAACCAGACTTGTGATTTCAGAGAACCCCATCTAGATGGCCCCACTGAGTTTCCTTTTAATTCTCAGATTCTCTAGTTCCATGAAATTATGTCCAGACCCCCCCCACCTACAACTCCCCTGCTTCCTGCCCACCCCATTCACTTTCAGCAAATATCAATCTATCATTTTCTTCAGCAAGTATTTATCCATCTGTCATATACTTCAGCAAATATAGTGCTTTGATCTCAGTGGGGGCTCAAGAATGTTGAGTGAATGAATGCTTTACCATATTGTATGGTATAGTGGGGAGAATATTAAATTGGAAATATGATTTGAGTTTAAATTTGAGTCTTGTAATTTACTACCTGTTTGACCTTAGATAACTATGATATGATTAAGAAAAAAAAAAGTCAAGAGGAGGGGGAAAAAGAAGAAAGGAAGGAAAGGAGAGAAAAGGGGAAAGAAGGAGTGAAATGAGAAAGGGAGGGAGAAAGGCAGAGATCTGGCTGAGAAGAGAGAATGAAAAGGTCTAAAAAAAGGAGAGGGAAAAAAAGGGGAAAAGGGAGAGAGAAATGAACCCTTTCCTGCCAGATAAAAAGTTGGGTCAGCTATCAATGGTGCAATTATATCTATGCGAGTAGGTGGGAAAAGTCAATCTAGTGTAGGAAGCAGTTCATAAATTTGAGTTTCTCTTCAGTGATCTCACTGCCACCCCCAGAATCACATCCTGTGCATCATGGAGGACTCTGCTAGGCTCAGATGTCTATCCATAAAAATATGTGGCTGGCTGAGCCCCAGAAACACTGAACTGATTTGGCCTAATTGGACTTTGAGGCCAGCTGAGCATGTAACATATTGGATGTGCTGTCAAATTCTCCAGCAGAGTGAACTCCTTAAGCGTTAAAGCCATTCCTCATTGTGGCCCTTTTACATTGCCAAAGTGATTTCACATTCATTATTTCATTTGATCCTCACAATCAGGTCCTAGAGGGGAAGAATTAGAGTTAGGACTGAAATTATTATCCCTGCTCGACAGATGGGGAAAAGAAGTACAGATAGGAGTTGTGACTGAAATGAGGTCATGCACCTCATCAATTCTGATGTCCACTTCCTCAGGCTAAGTCAGGGATCCCTTCACAAATGGTCCATGCTCTCCGTTTGCCCCTCCTCCCTATCAAGCTGAGGATGGGGCTTTCTGATATATTTGTTTAAAAAAAAAAAAAAAAGTCTTATAACTTTGGCTCTCATCTCCAACAGAGTTAAAGTTGAAAAGAGATTCTTTATAGATGTTGAGGTCCTCCAGGTGCTCCTATTTACAAATGACATTAGGTTGATTGAGAGGGGACAGAAAGGGATAAGCTTTTATTAAGATTTACTCTGTACCAGGCACTGTGCTAAGAGCTTTACAAATATTACCTCATTTTATCTTCACAATAACCCTGGGAAGTAGGTCTATCAGTATCCCCATTTTACAGCTGGAGAAACTGAAAGTATGAGATTAAAGACCTTGCAGAGCCTCTGAAAAGAGATTCAGTGTCACCCATAGTCAGCCAGACCAAACTATTTATACAAGGAATATTGAGTGGATGATCAGTGTCTACTGTCAAGATTTTGATAGGCAGTTACATGGACAACAACAATGGGATAGTCATTGTGAATGAAAAGTGAGCTGGGCCCAGAGATGAACAGAAAGTGGTAAGCAGAGTAAGTGATCTTTGGGAAACTGGACAGCTTTTAGTGGCTTTAAGCTTCTTTCTGAAATAAAGAGCTATATTTTGAACACCAACATTCTTCTAAAAATGTTGGATGACTGAGTTGTGGACATAGGTCTTTATTTCAGGAAGAAGCTTGGGGTCATTAAAACTCTGTCCAGTGTTTCCAAGACTCCTTGGTCAGCTTATCTCTTTCTCTTCTGCCCTGGATCCAAATTATTTTCCTCCCTGTGGGAAGTTCCATGCTGAAAGTAATGTTTTAGAAAAAGTATTCTGAGGGGCAGCTAGATGGCACAGTGGATAGAGCACTGGCCCTGAAGTCAGGAGGACCTGAGTTCAAATCTGGTCTCAGACACTTAACATTCCCTGTGTGACCTTGGGCAAGTCACTTAACCCCAATTGCCTCAGCAAAAAAAAAAAAAAAAGAAAGAAAGAAAAATTACTCTGGTATGCAGATTGGATGCAGAAGATACTACAGAGTGGAAGACCAGCAAGTTCATCCATTTGACAAACATTAACTATTTTGAACAAAACATTACCAGGACTGTCTAGGTTGTTGCTTCACTAGTCCAAATTAATTAGAATATCAGTGAAGTTTGGTTTGGAATAGGAACTGAAATAGGAATTCAGTGATAGAGTGTCCAATAGCCTCATCAATTGATTTATAAGGATTTATGAAGTAACTATTATGTGTACACATCTCTGTTCTTGGTGCTGAATGGGAGGGGTGACAATGTCAAAGATCTGAAAAAAGAGAGAAAAGAGCAGTAAAAAAAATTCAAAAATAAAATACAAAGGAGCTGATAAACTCATTGTCACTAAGATATACATGATTGATAATGATTTAAAGTATAATTTCCTCATTCTCACCCATTATCTTCCAGGGAGATTTGCATTGTAAAAGACACTAAAACTTTATGATAAGGATACTACAGGATCTTAGAATTTAGAGGTGGGAGGGAATCTTAGAGATAATAAATAATAAATGAATGAATAAGTGCTTATTATGTTTCAGGCACTAAATGGGAGTATAAATACCAAAGTTAGGGAGTATCTGCCCCCAAGGAGATTATATTGCAATAGAGGAAAATAATACACATTGGAGACGGGTAGCAAGGAATGGGACTTTTGATCTGGGGAGTTGAGTGCTGGTGAATTGTTCCTGAGGGCAATTGGTTGACTTGCCCTTTCCAGAAGCAAAGGTTGTATTCATTTGATTACTGTCCCCAGAGCAAAAGGTGGCAAGGTGGGGACTGGGATGAAGGAACATGCACAGCAGGAAGGTTCTGAGTATGATGATGACTGCAGATGACAGGATGAGGTGTAAGGCATGGTCTGGTCTGGGATTGGCCAGATACAGCAGATTAGACAAATTTGCATTCATTCATTGTCTCCCCTGTCCAGACAGTTCAGACTCAGGGCAGGGGTTCCAATTCCCCCAGGGCTTGAAGATCCAGTTTCTAAAATTGGGTCCAGGTTCACTATGCCAAGGAGAAGTGGAATATGTCCCTCATTTTACAGACAATCATGCTGTAGTGTCAGTCATGTAATATTAGGTCATCTTCACAAAACACTTTAAAGTTAGCAAGGGGATTTATATACATTATCTTTCTTGATTCTTGATACAATCTTATAAGGTAGGAGCCTTTATTACACCCATTTTGCAGCTAAAAAAACTGAGGCTGTCACACTGTGTGCTAAGCCCTGGGGATATAAAGGCAAAAGATAATTCCTGGTTTCAAATGACTTACATTCTAATGGGAGAGACAACATGCAAAAAATTATATACTAACAAGTTTTAAACAGAATAAACTGGAAATAATCAACAGAGGGAAAACGCTAGTGTAAAGAGGGAGTGAGAAATGCATCTTCTTTTTTATATTAATAGCTTTTCATTTTCAAAATATATGCAAAGAAAGCAAATTAGAGGAACGTAGTATAGTTTACCTCTCAGACCTGTGGAAATGGAATAAATTTATGTCCAAAGAAGATCAAGAACACCAGATAGATAATTTTGATTATATTAAGTTAAAAAGTTTCTGTACAAATAAAACTAATGCAGACAAGATTAGGAGAGAAGCATCATATTGGGAAATCATCTTTACATTTAAGGGTTCTGATAAAGGTCTCATCCCTAAGATATACAGAGAATTGTCTCATATTTATAAGAATTCAAGCCATTCTCCAATTGATAAATGGTCAAGGGATATGAACAGACATTTTTCAGATGATGAAATTAAAACTATTTCTAATCACATGAAAAGGTGCTCCAAATCACTATTGATCAGAGAAATGCAAATTAAGACAACCCTGAGGTACCACTACACACCTGTCAGATTGGCTAAAATGACAGGAAAAGATAACGATGAATGCTGGAGGGGATGTGGGAAGGCTGGGACACTAATACATTGTTGGTGGAACTGTGAACGGATCCAACCATTCTGGAGAGCAATTTGGAGCTATGCTCAAAAAGTTATCAAGCTGTGCATACCCTTTGACCCAGCAGCATTTCTATTGGGCCTATATCCCAAAGAAATCATTAAGGAAGGAAAGGGCCCCACATGTGCAAGAATGTTTGTGGCAGCCCTTTGTGTAGTGGCTAGAAACTGGAAACTGAATGGATGCCCATCAATTGGAGAGTGGCTGAATACATTATGATATATGAATGTTATGGAATATTATTGTTCTGTGAGAAACGACCAGCAGGACGATTTCAGAGAGGCCTGGAGAGACTTGCATGAACTGATGCAGAGTGAAACGAGCAGAACCAGGAGATCATTATACACAGCAACAACAATATTACATTCAGCATTCACCCTTGCAAAACCTTGTGCTCCAATTTTTTTTCCCCTCTCTTTTCAACCCCCTCCCCTAGATAACAAGTAATCCAATACATGTGAAAATTCTTCTACACATATTTCCACATTTATCATGTTGCATAAGAAAAATCAGATCAAAAAGGAAAAAAAATAAGAGAAAAAAAAAAGCAAGTTAACAACAACAAAAAAGGTAAAAATACTATGCTGTAGTCCACATTCAGTTCCCACAGCCCTCTTTCTGGATGCAGATGGCTTGTGAGAAAGGTTTTTGTGGAAGATGGGATTTTAGCTGGAACTTGAAGGAAGCCAGGAAAACCAAGAGCAGAAATAAGGAAGCAGAGTATTCCATGTGTGTGGGGCAGCCAATAAAAATATTCTTGAGTGCAGAGAGGGATTATCTTGTGTGAAGGACAGCAAGGAGGCTAGTGTCCCTGGATGGAAAAGGATGTGTAAGAATAGGGGTGGAAAGAAGTCTGTCTTCAATCTATAAGAAAATTGAAGAGAGAGAGGACAGCTTAGGAAGGGCTTTGAAAACCAACTAATCAGTGGGTTCTGTTTTTGATCTTGGAGGTAATAGAGAACCATTAGAGGTTATGAAGCAGGGGAGTGACATAGTCAGATCTGTGCTTTAGAGATCACTTTGAGAGCTGAATGGAGAAGTTGTGACTTACCTATGATCACACAGTTGAAGAAAAAAGGGAAAGAAAAAGAAAGAAAGAAAGAAAGAGAGAGAAAGGGAAAGAAAGGAAGGAAAGGAAGGAAGGAAGGAAGGAAGGAAGGAAGGAAGGAAGGAAGGAAGAAAAAGAAAGGAAGGAAGGGAGGGAGGGAGGAAGGAAGGAAGAAAGAAAAGAGAAAAAGGAAGGAAGGAAAGAAAAAAGAAAGGAAGGATGAAAGAAAGGAAGAAAAGAAAGAAAGAAAAGAAAAGAAAGAAAAAAGGTTAGAATTAGCCTCAGAGTTTTTGGAATTTGGGAGAATACAGGAGACACACCCTGAATAGGTTTTGGGTGTGGGGATTCAGTACTTTGAAAGAATAGATTTTTAATTAGCTACCATAATTGTAATCATTCTTACATAAAGCCGTGGGTTCAGGAAAAGACAAAGACTGCAGTCTTCCTCCAGCTCTTTTCCTTTGAGGCCCTCCAAAGCTTCCAGATGTTAGCTCCTTCCACCCTCCGCTCCAGGGAGATTAGAAGTTAGAGGTCATGGAAAGAGCACTGAAGTGGGACCGGAAACCTGGGCTTTGGGCCCAGTTCTGACACATGTCGTTCTGTGACTGACTAAGCCTCTGTGGTCTCAGTTTCCTTATTATAAAATGAGAAATTCCAGATCCAATTCTCTCCCCCTTGTCCAAAAGACAGAATGGGTACCCAAACCATTAAGTATCTTCTTCTTGTATGGGCTCAAATGAAGAACAGAGTTTGGTCGTAGCCAGAAAGTAGATCCAGACCTGGGAGGACCACGGGTCGAAGCGCCAGCGATTGTAGTCTGCTCTTTGACGGACCAAACAAATATTTAGACTTGGGTAATCCCTACAGAGCCTTAGTTCCTAAGGTCTGGGAAACTTTTGCTCATAACTCTAAGCCAGATTCATCATTAAGAAATTGGGAGAGCAAAGGTGAATGTTGAAAACTATCTCTGCATGTATTTGGAAAAATAAAATACTATCAAATTAAAAAAAAAAAAAAAGAAATTGGGAGATGGGAAAAATCAGCCCACCTCTCACCTCCTCTAGTCCCTGGGTTTCACTGTTATTCCCTACAAGCATTGAAATATTTTATATTCTAGATTGGAAAGTCTTGTGCACAGGGACTTTAGACATCAGCAACATGTTTTGCACAGATTTGTTATTTAGTAAGTGATGGCTGATGTTGAACCTGCCCACTTCCCAATATGGTCCTCCTTTTTCTCTCCTTTGTCCACCAAAATACCTATTCTGTCAGGATGCCAACAGAGAGTAAAGAAGGTAATAACAATTAGCATTTATACAGCCCTTTTAGGGTTTACACAGCACTTTACGAATCTCATCTCATCTCATTCTGTGAGGTAGACATATTTCTTGTTCCTATTTTGTGGATGAGGAAACTGAGATTTGTCCCAAGTTAAATACCTTGACCAAGGTCACAGAGCTAGTAAGAGTATGAAACAGATTTGAACTCAGGTCTTAGTGACTCAAAGTTCAGCACCCTGTCCACTGGCTATGGAGGGTCAAATGTACAATTTCATTAATGTGCCCTTGACTAGAATGGACAAATGTGTGATTTCACTAATATATTTGGACAATTATGTACAACTTTACTAACATGCAACTAACTAGAACTAACTTAATACATTATTCTTCTCAGGGTTTTTCTCATACATACATATGATGATAGAAAGCATAAGAATATTGCTTAATAACTTAAATCCATTAGATTGTGAGCTCCTCAAGTATAGGAACAGTCTTTTGTTTCCTTTTTTTTTTTTTTTTTTGTATTCCTAATGCTTTGTATAGTGCCTAGCACATAGTAGGAGCTTCATAAACGTGTACTGATTGACATGAGTTAAAATATGTGCATATATACATATAAATAGTATCTCTATTTTTTCCCCCTAGGCAATTAGGGTGAAATGATTTGCCCAGAGTCACACAGCTAGTAAGATTCAAATGTCTGAGGCTGGATTCGAACTCAGGTTCTCCTGACTCCAAAGCCAGAGCTCCATCCCTTACACTACCTACCTGCACTAGTATGTATGTCATTTAAAAACAATGAGCAAAATAAAATAATTTATGGAACGGTTCTCTACATAGTAAAACCAGTAACTGCTAGTTTTATCCCTTCCTCCCAGGGATATTTGAATTTTAAAAGAGAACTCATTCAGCAGGAATATCTAGTGGTGATATTTCAGGTAATATAAAAGGCAAGTGGGGGAAATTTGGGGAGGCAGGCAGTCTTCCCTAGCATCCTTCAATTTAAACCACGTGGCTACTTCCTATTCATAAATTTGGCTCTGACTATAATACTCATTCTTCTGTGATTTCATTTGTTTTAAAACCCCATACACTGACTTTTAGAGGTGATCAGCTCTATAGGAAATCAAAATGATACTTGATTAAAATGAGTCTGAAAGTAGGAACTAAGAAGCCAGAATACATAGCCTCCCCTCCCATTGTGTCCTCTGAAACCCCCATTCATTAGTTAACAAGTTCCCCTTTATCTTAGTTTTCTTCCTTTCACACTCTTTCCATCTTCTTGTATTCATCACAGCTAGGTGATGCAGAGGATAGAACACTAGGAATGGAGTCAGGAAAACTCATTTTCATGAGTTCAAATCCAGCCTCAGACACTTCCTTGCTATGGAACACTGGGCAAATCACTTAATTCTGTGTGCCTCAGTTTCCTTAAATGTAAAATGAAATGTAAATGGCCAACCATTCCAGTATTTTTTGCCAAGAAAACTCCAAAAGAGGTCATAAAGAGTTGGACATGACTGAAATGATTCAACAATGACCCACAGAAATTGTTCCATCCCATTTCCTCTTTCCAATTTATCACTCTGCTCTGGCTTCACTTTCTCCCTTTCACAAACTTGTCCCAAAGTCAGCCACTTCAACTATATCCTTCAATCCATTTCCCCTTATGCCTTCCACACTTTGCCACCCCCAAAATCTGGGTCATCTATTACATTTGCCTTCTCCATTCCTATAGTCAAGCTACAGATTATAACTGTGCCATCTGGGTCTACACACACTGATGTCACCTAATCATAAGGGGGACCTTCTTGTTCTTCCCTGAGTGACTTTCTACTGCATCTCTATAGCAATTGTTTCACATCTCCTTCTTTCTTCTCAAGCCCCATAAATGATTCTCTTCTTCTCTTTGCAAGGAATTCTGATTTTATTGCCATGCAATAAGACAACTGCACAGGATGGCATGTCAGGTGGTAAATTTGGAGTTTGAAAGACCTGAGTTTGACCCCACCTCAGACACTTACTACTTGTATGACTGTTTAACCTTTCTGTGTCTCAGTTTCCTTATCTACAAAATGGGGGTAATCATAGCACCTACATCCCAGTGTTGTGAGGATCATGTACAATGCTTTGTAAACTTTAAAGGGCTATATATTTAAAGGGTTCTATAAATGAGATAACACATTTAAAGTGCTTTATTAACTTAAAAACACTATCTAGATGCTATTATTTGTATAATGCTAATATCATCATTTCCCTGAGAGAATCAAAGCTATTCATTGTAAGCTCTATCTTTTCCCTTATTCACAATATAAAACCCTCTACTTCATTGCCCACGCTCTCCTCTTTTGTTGCAAGTTTTTTTAAATAGTATTTTATTTTTCCAAATAGATGCAAAGACAGTTTTCAACATTCACCTTTGCAAAGCCTTGTGTGCCCTTTTTCTTCTCTCTTTCTTCCCTTTTCCCCTCCCTAAAAGAACAAGCAATTTGATATAGGTTAAACACATGCAATTCTTCTGAACATATTTCCATATTTGTTATGCTATGCAAGAAAAATCAGATCAAAAGGGAAAAAACACTAGGAAAAAAAAAACAACCCAAGCAAATGTTTTGATCCACATTCAGTCTCCAAGGTTCTCTCTGTGGTGGATGACTATCACAAGTCTATTGGAATTGTCTTGGATAACCCCATTGTTGAAAAGCTTTGCTGCAGGTTCTAAAGAAGAAACTTTACCTTATCAAAATCAACTCCTTTATTTGTGCTTCTGATAAAAACCCCTTTTCTAACTCCTCTGTGAGTCTGATTTGCTCTTTCTCATCTTTAATCTTTTCTTATCTACTAGCATACTTCCAGCTGCTGGCAAATAAGCTTTGTTCCTCTTCATCCTATAAACAAATAACAATTAAAAAAAGCTTTATCTTATCATCCTCTCAAATTAACATCCTATATCTCTCCCTGCCCTTTCACAGTTAAGTCCTAGAAAAAATTGCCTCTTATTTCACTTCTCAATCTTATGTGTAATTTGGCTTCTGACTCTACCACTCTACTAAAATCTGTCCCATGTCACCAATGAGCTTTTTTTTTTTTTTTTTTTTGCTGAGGCAATTGGGGTTAAATGACTTGCCCAGGGTCACACAGCTAGGGAATGTTAAGTGTCTGAGACCAGATTTGAACTCAAGTCCTCCTGGCTTCAGGGTTGGTGCTCTATCCAATGCGCCACCTAGCTGCCCCATCAATGAGCTTTAAAAATTTTTTTTGCTGAGGCAATTGGGGTTAAATGACTTGCCCAGGGTCACACAGCTAGGAAGTGTTAAGTGTCTGACACTATATTTGAACTCAGGTCCTCCTGACTTGAGGACTGGTGCTCTATCCACTGTGCCACCTAGCTGCCCCCTTATCTGAAGTTTTTTGCACTGATGTCCCTCACCTCCACTTCCTAAATATTTTTTCCTTTGAATGTGACATTGTTGATTCTTCTCTCTGAAAACTGCTTCTCAGTCCCCTTTGTTGGGCCATATCCATTACTCATTTGCTGAATATAAATCCTGTTCCTCCCCATGAGTCTTCTTCTCTCCATACTCTCTTCTTTAATAATCTCATTCATTCTTGTGAATTCAATTTCAGCCCCTATGCAGATGACTCTCAAATCTCTATGGCCATATAGTCTCTCTTAAACTTTGGTTCAGCATCCTTGATGCTGCCTGCTTGATATTTCCATTGCAATTCAGAGTGTTCAGATGGAACTCATCTTCCCTAAACCTTACTCTTCTGTGATGTGGGAGTTAGCCTGGAAACCTCCACCAACCTCCTATCCAATTAACTTGCCAATCCTTGTTTACACAAAAGCTCTCCCATGTGTTTTCTTCTCTCCTTCCACATCGGGAAGAAGTAGCCCACTACCCTACTTCATACTTTGGTTACCTCTTGCCCAGATTTTCACAACAGCCTCTTAATTCAGTTGCTGGTCTCCAGGCTCTCCAATTCATCCTCCAAGCATGTGCCAAAATACTCTTTCCAAGACATGTCATTTTTCTCTTCAGAAATCTTGGCTCCTTACTGCTTCTAGGATAAATCATAGACTCTTTAGCTTGGCATTTCAAGCCCTCCATTATTGGTTTCCAACTTACCTTTCCAGGCTTACTTCATGATTTTTTCCCTTCACTCATTTTACACCCCAGTCAAACTGACTTTCCTCTTTTTTGAACTTGGTAGTCTTATCTCCCTTCTCTGTACTTTTACATTATTATTGTTGTTGAATTGTTTCATGTCTGACTTTTTGTGACCCTATTTGGTGTTTTCTTGGCCATTTCCTTCTCCAGCTCATTTTATAGACGAGGGAAACTGAGGCAAACAGGGTTAAGTCATTTGCTCAGAGTCACATAGCTCATAATGTGGATTTGAACTCAGGAAGATGGCTTCAGGTCAGGTACTCTATCCACCACATCACTTAGCTGCTCCACGCCTCCGCATGGACTATCCTGAAAGCTTAGAATTCTTACTACCCTTCAAGGTTTAGCTCCTGTTCCACCTTCCATTGGAAGCCTTTCCTGGACCTCTCTTCCCTCTATTCTCTCCTTTTGTTAGGGGTCTCTCTTTGATTATCTTACCTTATGTGCATTTACTTGTATATGTTTTGTCTCCTTAGGAAAATATATGTGTGAATTAAGAAATACTAAACACCGGGTCAAATTCTGGAGATTCAATGGCAATCAGCTCTCAGGAAGCTCACATTCTATTTGGGGGAGACACACCATATTAGAGAGTTTAACTGCAGGGAAGATAGAAAGGCTCCAAAGTTCTCAGGATGCACTAAGTCAAATAGGAGAGTCTGAGGGCCTGCAGGGGATGAAGGCAGGGGAGGTGGTAAATCTAAGACTTGAGGATATAGTGGCTAGACAAATGCGAAGACCCCATAATTCACTTTCTGACTGGAAGGACCTCCAGCCTACCCAAATATGAAAGAGCAATCATATCATTTCAGACTGACTCCCCTGATGAGACCTGAGCATTGGGAGGGAGAGGGAGAGAAAGGAAGAAGGGAGAACACTTCTAATTGGTGGTCTCACTGTTTGGCTGTCACCATGGGATCTGGACACTGGGGTTTGGGTAAAGAAAGGCAATGTGGGGAGATTTTAAAAAATTTTTATATCAAAGTACAGTGACTTGTTTGTAGCAGGTATTTTTAAAATGTTCAATTAAATGCACGGAGTGACAAAGTTTGAACTGAGTGTTTTAAAATAGTGTACCCTTTAAGAAGGATACAAAACATTTATTTAAGGGAAAAGATGATTTCATGTGGTAGTGCCATCTGATAAAACAAAACCAAACTCATGTTGGACTGAAATCTGCAATTAAAAAATAGAAATGTGTGCATGTGCAAATCTATTTATGTCCTACTGCTTAGCTAAATTCATCCATTCCCCCATCCTGTCCCATCCCATCCACCCCCTCAATCCACAGCAGTCAGTGTTCTGGGGCTCCAGGCATTGAAATGAATAAGCCAAATTCAATTTACTGCCATGGAAGGAGACAGGGATAGAAAGGAGAATAATGGGAGAGAGGAAGTCAAAATTAAATACAGTAACATTCCAATTATTTAGAGGTCAGACTTCTAGCAACCTCAACTGTCAGAAAGCCTTGCCTTCAAGTTTATGCAGCTTGCTCGTGGGAGAGGTCCTTGGGCAATCATTCAATCCTTAATGAGACATACTTGAGGCATCAGTCTAACCAGCTTGGTTATCTGCTTTCCTGGGGCACAGCAGATTAGCAAAAGCAAATTGGGAGACAGGAAGAGCTCCTAGAGTGAGAGCCACTGACTGCAGAAGGAGATAATAGCTGACAAGGAAAGAATGAAGAGATTTGTCAGTCTTGCATTCCTGGAAACTACACCATTAAGCAAATGGTTGAAATGCAAATCACAGTCCACCTTAGTGATCACCCAGGGCCATTGTCTCCCTGGGCTCAGCTCTGGCTTAGAAGATCCTTGCTTGGTTCCTACAACTCTTTAACAGTTTGATAGAATCTTCCACAGCATTTGCTCTTATGTTATTTTCTTTAAAAATTCAGAATCACCTCCGTATCATGAAGAGGCAATGGAGGAGGACATTTATTAATGGAGGAGCTTCCTATGAACCACAACTCTTTTTTTGCTTGGATTGTGTTCAGTCCCTATATTCTCTTATCCGGTGATCTCAGTAGCACCTGTAGGCTCATTTATCTTTTCTATGTGGTCTATTTATCTGATCCTAATCTCTCTCTTGAACCCTAGTCCCTTCTCACCAACTACTATTGGGAATCTCCAACTGGATGTCCTGTAGGCATATCCTACATGTCTAAACCATAATTCATTACCATTTTAAAAAATTATTAGTTTTTGACATTTACTTTTATAAGATTCTGATTTCCATTTTTTCTGTCTTTGTTCCCATCCCCCATCCCCAAGAGAGCAATCTGACATAGGTTATACAAGTATAATTATATCAAACATATTTCCACAGTGGTCATGTTGGGAAAGAAGAATCAGAACAAAAGGGAAAAACCACAAAAAACAAAACCAAAATTTAAAAAAAAAAGTGAAAATGTTATGGTTTGATCTGTATTCAGACTCTGTAGTTCTTTCTCTGGACATGGATATGTGTCTTTCAGAATTGTCTTAGATCATTATATTGATGAGAAGAGCAAAGTATCAAAGTTGATCATCCCCATGTTTCTGTTACCATGTACACTGTTGTTCTAGTTCTGTTCACTTCGCTCAGCATCAGTTCATATAAGTCCAGGTTTTTCTGAAATCTCCCTGCTTATCATTTCTTATAGAATAGTATTCCATTACATCCGTATGTCATATATCACAGTTTGTTCAGCCATTCCCTAGTTGGTGAGCATTCCCTTGATTTCCAAATTTTTTGCTACCACAAAGAGTTGCCATAAATATTTTTGTATATGTGGGTCCTTTTCCATTTTTTATGATCTCTTTGGGATACAGAGCTAGTAGTGATTTTGTTGGATCAAAAGGTGTGCACAATTTTATAGCCCTTTGGGTGAAACAGAATTCATTTCCTTTACCCCCAAAGTTATCCTAAATCTGAAATTCCCTTTTTTCCTTTCAAGTGCATCATTAACTCAGTTGCCTGGGCGTAGGACCTCAGTTTTATTCTTGACTCATCTTTCTCTCACATGTTCAATTGGTTGCCAAACTGTAATTTTTTGCTCTACCACATTTCTCATACACATCCCCTTTTAGATACCAACCTAAGGCAGACCCTCATCACCCTTTGTCCTTATTATTTCAATAACGTCCTCCACCTCCTTCCTGTTCATAAAGCACATATAAGGAACCGAAATGTCCCTTCCTGTTGGTGATTAATCAATTAGACTCAAATCAGCCCTACCAGTCATCATACAGGTTACAAGTATCAAACCTGAAGTAGATGATTTCTCCAAATAATGCAGAATGGTTCACCCTGATGAGACCACCTGGGTACTGAATGGTGCAGCACCAGATGGAAGAGATCTCTCATCCCCACAAAAGTCTTTTTTATTGTGTGCAAATTTTCTTTTGCCTCCTCAGCTGCAAGGTAACAAACAGCAGCAGATCTTGGTGTCATACACCAGATGGAAATGTTCACCGTTTTCTTAATGCTGATGGCATCCATAATACTAGTAGGGAAGGTCATATCCATATAGACCTTGCCTTCGATTTATGCTGACCTTCTTAATTAACTTCATATCCTCTCCAGAAATATCTGAATCAGTTTTGGAGGAAGATGATGAGTCAGGGGCACCTTCTCAATTTTTGGGAAGAGGGAGGAGGGTCTACGGATTGTCTAGGAGCAAACCACCCATTAATTTGTCCAGTGTACCATGCTTGGAGGTGGCCATTAGTTTCAAGAGCTTCTTGAGATCATGAACTGCACTATGCTGAGGAAAAGGCATAACATTCTAATTGGATCCTCTGTCTTAAGTTTCTCCCAGCTGCCAAAATAATTTTCTTTAAGCTCATATCTGATCATCTCACTTCCTAGACAATGTTAGGATCAAATATAAATGCCCATGTTTGGCCTTTAAATTCTAACAACTTGGCCCCTTCCTACTTTTCCAATCATTTATTACTTTGCTTCTCCCCACATACACTACATTCCCACATTATTTGTCTATTTACTTTCTTTCAAATTAAATACTCTTGATCCCTACTCCATCATTTGCACTGACTGTTCTCCATTTCTCCAATGCTTTCTTTCTTCTCCTTTCCTCTGATAATCATCTTCTTTCTACACTATTCCAAGAAACATTTTTCCTTTCCTTCCCCCCCATGGTCAGCGCCTGCCTTTCTAAGCCAATTCTTCCATCTAATCTATATTTTTCTATAAATTGTCTTCTTAGACAATTAGAATTATATTATGAGAATATAAGCTCCTTGAGGGCAGGGATTCCTCCCTCCCCCTTTTTATCTATTATCTATTCTATCTCTTTATAGCATCCCTAGCACTTAGCATGTGTTTGGTACATAATAAAGACTATAAATGAATGCTTGAAAGATTGGGACAGCCCTTGGCCCCATAAAATCTTCTTTTATTTTAACTTGTTTTGTACCCACCAAAAATTGCCTCTGGGAATTTTCAAAATGTGGTTGGAATATAGTTCATGCCTACTTCTCCACAGATATGGGTAGAAACAAGTATTCAAGGTCAGTTTACAGAAGTTAGAAAAAATGTATAAAAGACTCAGATAAATAATTGATCTACTCCCTTTCCCCATACATTGAGTCCTACAATCACTTCCTGACCTATATAATCCCTGAAAATAATAGCACTACTGAGTGGTTTGAACTCTCCCTACAAGGACAATTAATTTGGTACTGATTGGGACAGTTAAGTGACACAGTGAGTGCTGCCCTTGGAGCTCGGAAGACTCATCTTCTTGAATTCAAATATAGCCTCAGATACTTACTAGTTGTGTGGCCCATATTTATCCATGTTTGTCTCAGTTTCCTCATCTGTAAAATGCAAACTACTCTAGTATCTTTACCAAGAAAGTTTCAATTGGAGGCATGTAGAGTTAAACAAAACTTAAATGATCAAACAACAAAAAGATGAATAATTCCTTGACATTTGTGATAAAACTAATATCTACCATCTTCTTTCTTCATTAACTAAGGGTTAGATTAGATTGTTCTTAAAAGGTGACAAAGGTGAGATGTAAGAAGCTGTCTCCCTTGATGAAGCTTTCTGGTAGTCTCTAGATGTGTTATCTTGACTTCCTGATCACCTAGGGGCTCATAATAAATCCCACCCACATGGAGGTTGGTGCCCACTGACTTAGTCTGAAAATTCAGATCTAACTGGACTGTAAAATTTTCAATGTGACCATTTATACTTCAAAAATCAGCAATACTACAAATCAGGACTTGATTTGCTGTCTTGTTGACTCTAGATTTAAGAAAGCATGGCAATGCAGAGTGAACTTAAAAGTACATCTGCTATTCATACCCTTTGATCTAGCAGTGTCTCTCTCTACTGGGTCTGTATCTCAAAGAGATTTTAAAAGAGGGAAAAGGACCCACATATGCAAAAATGATTGTAGCTGCCCTTTTTGTAGTGGAAAGGAACTGGAAATTGGGTGGATGCATCTCAGTTGGGGAATGGCTGAATAAGTTATGGTATATGAATGCAATGGAATATTGTTGTTCCATAAGAAATAATAAGCATATTGATTCAAAAAAGCCTGGAAAGACTTGCATGAGCTGATGCTAAATGAAAAGAGCAGAACCAAGAGAACATTGTACACAGTAACAAGATTATGCGACAATCAACTGTGATGGACTTGGCTCTTTTTAATAATGATCTGATTCAAAGCAATTCCAATAGATTTGTGGATGGAAAGAGCCATCTGCATCCAGAGGGAGAATTTTGAAGACTGAATGTGGATCAAAGCATAGTATTTTCACCTTTGTGGTTGTTGCTTGCTTGCTTTTTTCCTTTTTCATGTTTTTTTTTTTTCTTTTTGATCTGATTTTTTTTCCCCTCAGCATGATGAATAAGGAAATATATTTAGAAGAATTGCACACATTTAACCTATACCAGATTGTTTGCTTTCTTGGGGAAGGGGGAAGAGAGGGAGAAAAATCTGGAACACAAGGTTTTGAGAAGGTAAATGTTGAAAACTATCTTTGCATGTATTGGGAAAAATAAAATACCATTTAAAAGGTTTTTTTTTTTTAAAGTACATCTGCATTTATTTTTATCTCCAAAGCTCCCCCAATGGGTGCCAAACATTTGCCAGCAGACTAATATAGCTCTATGAGAATTGCTTGAATTCATCAAGAGTATGGTAAAAGATCCAGGCCCAAACTGGAGGTCTGGGTGACTGCAGCTAGTAATAATAATGATAAAAATTGGAATTTATGGAACACTTTAAGGTTTGCAAAATAGTTTAATCCATTATTTCATTTGAACCTCATAACATCTCATGAGTGACCATACCCTACACTACTAAATAGATTATGTTTCCCCATATAGACAAGCAGCAAGTATCTTTGTTGCTAATCTTTGCTCTGTTGGGAGTAAGTAATCCTCTTTTGTTAACTGATGATGTACAAGTCCCTCCTTTCATTTAATATCACACCTGGGTGATTTCCAGTCTTTCTGAGCTGTATCTTGCCACTGGATTTATATGGCTCTGGAGAGAAAGTGAAGTTGGTTATTTTAAATCCAATTTATTTGAAAGTCATAGCATCACCTTCCTGGTGTCTCCCTGGGTATATATGGCTTTCTTAAGTGAACAATTGGAAGTGGTTTGAAACATTTCATTGTTGAAAAGAGCCATGTCTTGTTGTTACCATGTACAATCATCTCCTGGCTCTGATCATTTCGCTCAGCATCAGTTCATGCAAGTCTCTCCAGGTCTCTCTGAAATCATCCTGCTGGTCATTTCTTACAGAACAATAATATTCCATAATATTCATATACCATAATTTATTCAGCCATTCTCCAATTGATGGGCATCCTTTCAGCTTCCAGTTTCTAGCCACTACAAAAAGAGCTGCCACAAACATTTTTGCATCATCTTATGTTACCATCTTAAGGGTTTGGGAATTCCCTGGTTGGAAAATAAACTTAAAACTTCTGACTGCTAGAAAACTAACTTTCTTTCCACTGGAATTGCACTATCTAAATAACTCACAGAAGACAAAATCCAAGTCTTTTGCTCTCCCCATGTTTTGATTTAGTTCCATGCTGTTCTTACAACTCTGATCCCATGAGCACAATTTTCTCCCCAAGAGGCTATCATTGACCATAACACTTGTGTGGCCCTGGGCATGTTTTTAGCTTCTCTTGACCTCACTAAGATGAGGTTTGGACTAGATAGGTCCATTTCCACTCTATGTCTTTGACCTTATGAATACCCCTTTTTCTCCCAAGTAAGCTGTATTCCAATTTTCTCTCCAAGAGGCTAGCAATGGCCAGAAGTTTTACCTTCTGTCCCCAGAAGCTTGGATTATAGAACTCTCCAGAAACTCAATGCTTCTGGGAAATCCTCAGTCTTCCATCTGGGAGGAAGGAAGGAAACATTTATTAAGCACCTACTGTATGCCAAAACTGTGCTAAATGCTTCACATCATTTTATCCTCACAATGACCCTGAAATAAATGCCATTATTATAACCATTTTACAGCAGGTAGGTGAACCTTACCTCACCCTCAGCACGAATAGAAACAATTGATTCTTCATGTTTCAGATGATAACCATCCTAAATGAAAATCTCTTAGATGTCCATATGTTTCAGAATTGACTAACATAGGAAAGATACTCCTGATGCTTTTATATGAATGTTCCTGTAGTGATGGACCACAGTGTTATTTAAATGTCTGTGTATTTCCCTAGATTGTCCTTGGGGCTAGGTCTAAGTATTGAGTTGATTCTGAGCAAAACTTTCAAGCCTGGGGTGTTTGAAGGAATTAAGGTCATTTGCTCAGAGTTTGGAGAGTGTTTGTTGATATATTTTCTTTATTCACAATGCTTGTATTTCAAGTAAATTTTTCTCTTAAAAAATCACATGAAATCTAAGTGATTCTTCATGGTTGTATAAGCTGTATCCAATGGGGAGAGGAAAGGAGAAGGGAGAGAAATTCTATGAAGCCCAGGTAAGGAGAAAATGCATTTCAGACATGGAGATCAATCAATAGAGGATGGATAAAAGATGGAAAGTTGGGTATGAAGATGAGAGAGAAAGTTGGTCTAGCTGGATTGAAAATTGGAGGAGAAAGAATAATGTACAATGAGGCTGGATAGATAGGTTGAGACCAGATTACTACAGAGGGCTTTAGAAGTTAAATAGAAGAATTTCTACTTGATTCAAATTAGGATCAAATGAGATAATATTTGTAAAGTGCTCAGCACAGTGTCTGGCATATAATAGGTGGTTTATAATAAGTTTATTCCTTCTCTTTCCCCCAGATTCTAGAGATTATAGGAAGCTCAATACACACATACATACATATAGATATAGATACACAAAATATCCTCTGTCTTATGACTATATTTGAAATACCCCTTTTTACAAAATAAAATTGCTTAGAAGAGATATTGTTATTATTATTAAATTGTTTCAGTCATGTCCTCTTCATGAGCCCATTTGAGATTTTCTTTGCAAAGATATTGGAGTGATTTGTCATTTCCTTCTCCAGCTCATTTTACAAATGAGGAAACTGAGGTTTAAGTGACTTTGTCCTGGCAAATCTGATTTGAACTCAAGTCTTCCTTACTCCAAGGCTTACTTTCTATCCATTGAGCTACCTAGCTGCCCCAACATTAATCATAAATCTTGATCAAATGTCCTTTTTTCAGCCTATGCAGCTCATAACAGAAAGATGCAAATAACATGACCATAACAGTAACAGTGCTGAATACATTGTAGAAAGCTTCATTTGGAAACCCTTGAAAAAAATTAGCTGGTTATTAGCTTGGATTAAAAAGCAAACAGATTTTCCAAAAATATTTTCTCTTTTACAATAGCTAGGACAAGAATAAGTCTGTTTGCTTTGGGGTTTGAGAAGATATAGCTCTTTATTATCTATGTGGCAGGAGTGAAGAGGTGAAAAGCTGAAATGTGAAAAGGAAAAGGTGGGACTTTTGACTGAGCAACTACACTATGTCCAACCTTGTGCTGGTTGTTATGTAGGATACAAGAGGAGAGTCCCTGAACTCAAGGAGGTTATAATTGGCTTGGGGGAGAGAAAATTAACACACTATGCAATTATTGAATAACCTTATTTAACAAAAATAAATAATAATATATAATACATTATGTTATATATTACATATTACATATAATAATATATAATAAATGTTAAGTTATATAGCATTAACAAATGGAAATTAAGATAGGATATAATAAGACATTCAATGAGTGGTACAGAAAATCAAAGTAGAAGAGGTTGGAGAAAAGAAAGGAAGGTGTGAAAGAAAGAATTGATCTGGTGTTGTGAATTAAAATATCATTTATCGAGTTGTACTTTTATGTGGGATCTGGTCTCCTCATATTTGCCCAAGTATACAAGATTTAAAATTTTTAGTTTTGCTTCATCATCTTTGATGAAACCTAATGATTCCAAGGCCACAGGTAAGACAAGGCAGAGCCTGCTCTCCTCCTTTTAATAGTTGCTGCCTTTTGTGACCAAGGCTAGATTTAGATTCTTCCCAGAGAAATCCAATTTTAGCACTGTAGAGTCTAAGGGGATGAGTATGGCAGTACTAAGAAAACCTTCAATGATGTGTTCATTTGCATGATTTTAATTCAACCTGTCAAAGGAAAGAGAAGCTTCCATCTGCTAAAAAATTTTTTCACAGTTTTCCTTACTTATTTAAATCTTTTATTTCAAGAGACCCATGTAGAGCTAAATAAGGATACTCTAAGCTTAGTCAATTATAATTTCTTCTCTATTATTAACTATGGTCACACTCCATAGTTAAATTGTAAGGAGGGAACATTTAACTGAAAAAATATTACATAGCTGTTTTTAAACCTAAATAATTTAGTTATTGCCTTGTTTGAATGTAGGAGCATGTCTACACTAACATTATTTGAAAGTCTATAGTGGAAAAAGTCATAGGAAACAGGAGACTTGTTGCTGGTCTTGTCTTTAGAGATGATTCTCTGTGTCATTTTTCTTTTTAATATCACAAGACAGAATTATTTGTCTATTTCATTACCTATAGGTAGCACAGCTGCTCCTGGCATGGTACCATTCCCTAATTCTTTCTGAGGTCTCTCTTATTCTATCTTGGGATTGGCTCCCTCATCCCACTAGCATCTATGGCTAAGAGCTCATGGTGGTTACCCAGATGGGCAACTAGGCATCTAGTACTCCTTTCCAGGGTCCTAGTGGAAACTCTGCTTTAGGAAACATGTACTTCTACATTCATGATTATAGCTCCTGAGCCATTACCTGTGTGCTTCTCTTTTGCACAAATCACATTATCCACATTATTCTAGAAAATTATTTGGAACTATGCCTCCAAAAGTTACTAAATTGTGCACACTCTTTGACTGAGTTAAATGAGTGCTGAGACTATACCTCAGACTTCAAAGAAAAATGGGAAAGGGCCCACATGTACAAAAAAATAGTTATAGTAGTTTTTATAGTAGCCAAAAACTGGAGCATGGGAAATGGCTAAACAAATTATGAATGTAATAAAATATTATTGTGACATAAGAAATGATAAAATGGACAATGTCAGCAGAAATTAGAAAGATCTCTGTGAATTGATGGAGAGCAAAGTGATTAGAATTAGGAGATTTATAGAATGAAAATATAAAGAAAAACAACTTTGAAAGACTTTAGCTTTCTAATCAATGAAATTATAAACTTGAATCTAGAAGATTAAATATGAAAATACCACATGCATCCTGCCAGAGAGGTAATGCACTTAAAATGCAGAATGATATATACATTTTTTTTTACCCTGGACAACATGGGAACTGTTTTTCTGGACTATGTGTACTTGTTATGAGGAATTTTCTTTTTCTTTTTCTTTTGCTATAATTCAATGGGGAGGGACACTAGGAGAAAGAAATAAGAAATGCTTTTAAAATAAATAAAAATTTTAAGTCAAATCAATATCAATGACATTTACTTAACATGAAGCATTTACCAAATAAAACAGCAAGAATGATAAAAATATAAAAGTTCACCCAAAATCTAAGGCCCACTCCCATCAAAGTACACAGTATCTAAGGGAAGGGGAAAATTGGCACAAATCTTCAGAAATTTAGCTATGAGATACACAAATAAAGAAACCTATATATCTAGGACAATTTGCAACGCTGGTTGGCTTGGATGTCTTGTGGTCTCTGTAGATAACAATCCAAACTATGCATCAACTCTTGGAAAGACTCTTCTTGGACTCTTCGTTCCCTTGCAGTATGATGATGCTTTTCTGCTACTCCTGTTAGATTAATTAATCTTAAACTCTTTTTTAAGCTATTAGCAATACCAAGTCTGGGATACGCAGAACTTCCCAGGTCTGCTCCATTAGCTATATATTAAAATATCTTTTCAGTAAAAATCTGTTATCTTTAATTCTGGGATCTACAAAGTTATTTAGTTCTATTCTCTGTGAGTTTTGAATATTTTTTCCCCTGCTACAGATGATAGTAGAGGGCAACATAGGCAAGTCTCTGAGTTTCCCATCTCTAGAGGTGAAGATGATGCAAGAAAGCAAAGACACCTTGTTCAAGG
This sequence comes from Myrmecobius fasciatus, assembly GCA_023553655.1. Classification (NCBI taxonomy): domain Eukaryota; kingdom Metazoa; phylum Chordata; class Mammalia; order Dasyuromorphia; family Myrmecobiidae; genus Myrmecobius; species Myrmecobius fasciatus. The sequence continues at coordinate 164,405 of JAJPUD010000238.1, forward strand.
CAGTTCTTCAATTATGATGTTGCTTTCTCTGGTCAGCTCTCAGCATAAGGCTTTCCTCTAACTGTATCAGCTCCCTACCTCATCTACAGAGTCTGTCACTAGTCATCTGCTCTGAGCAATGGTCACTTCTTTTGTAAATGTTTCAGCATCATTGGCTTGTCACCTCCCAGCTTTTCTTGGCTCCATCAGTCTCTGTGTTCTGTCTCCTTTAAATAACTTCTTTGCATCTTTTCCACCAGCTTCTTATACCTCAAACCTGGATCTCTTCATATAATCATCCATTTCTGTCTTAGGTTGAGAAACCCCAAATCCACATTTCTATCAGAAATGACATAGTTAATAAAAACAGTCCTATTGCACTGAACCAATTCTTTGATTCAATTTCTCAGAAAAACACCTCCCAAGTCCTAAAAACATTCATATCTAGATTAGATACTGGAAAGCAATGTGCTACAAACCATCTTTAATCAATCAAGATATTTACCTCTGGGCATTCTTTTATTCCTGTCCTCTTAAAATTTTATGCATATTCCATCTATTACTTTTATCTATGGGGTTGTTTTTCTCCACAATGGTTTCTGTTTCTCCTTAAGGTTCATATCTGTGTCTCTCAAAAAAAAATGTCCTTCAGTAAATAAAATAATCATGTAACAAAGGAGCAATTACCTTATTGACAAAATGAGAAAGATAATCCATACTTGATACTGCATGGATATTTTATACTAAATAAGATGCAGTTTCTAAGATGCTTCAAAAAGCAAGAAAATCAGGGAGAATAGATCTTAAATACTGAGTCTGGTTATAGAGTCTGTCTTTACATGTAAGAAGAAAGGTATTCATGCATGAGAAAGAAATAGTGAAAATACATAAAAATAAATGTGATAGATAGGTGGTACAGGGGATAGAAGACCAATACTGGAGGCAGGAAAACCTGAATTTAAATCTAGCTTCAGACACTTACTACTTGGGTGATCCTGGACAAGTCATTTAGCCCCATTTGCCTTAGTTTCCTTCATCTGTAAAATGAGCTAGAGAAGGAAATGACAAGCCACTCCAGTATCTTTGCTGACAAAAACAAGTGGTCCTGAAGAGTCAGACATTATTGAACAAACATCTATTTATATTGTATGTTGAGTATTGTTCTACATCTCCCACTCTGACCCTTACTGTAGGAGACCCTTCATGTATGCAAACTTAAGTGAAAAGAAATTCTCCTTGAGGGCTCTGGAATAAAGGAAGAAATCATCCCCAAAAATGTGAGAAAAAGAATTTAATCCCTTTCTCTAGAAGTCAAGATTTCTCAAAACTGAACCAAGTCACTGTGTACATGAGTCCAGGGTAGAAGAGTCCCCTTAAAAGAAAGGGAGAAGGTACAATGCTACACTTAAGACTTCAGGGCTCAATAGTAGTTCTACTTGTTACCTCATCCACATCCCCCCAAAAATGTAATTTGAAGGGGCAGATGTTAGTAGCAGTTGAGGAGATTAGGAAAGAAGTGTACTTTGAATGGACCTTTAAAGAAAGCAGGGATTCTAATAAGTTAAAGCTTGTGGAAGACACAGAAATAAGAGATAAAACGGGCCAGAGGGAATTGAACCAAGGGTAGAAGATAAATTGAAGAATTGGGTTACTCAGGCACAAAGGGCTAAAATAACTGTGACAAGCATTTGGTAGAAAGACAATAATTCCACTATTAGAACCCAGGTATGAGTTCAGAGCACTTGTAGGGCTGACTTAATACTTTCCCACCAAGGGTCTGGTCAACTGGATGGAACCAGCTTTTAACTCATGGGTGGCAATTGCTAAACAAAACAGAGTAGAGATGGGAAAGTCAGAAATCAAACAAGGTTAATTTCAAAGTGAGAGAAATGCTTGCTTGCAAACAGAAGTCCTCTTAAGAAGGAGGAATTTCTCATTTGTGGCAAGAATAGGGTTTTTAACCATAAAACCCACAAAAAAGGAAGTATCCAACACAATAAGTTAAGAAAACAGTTTCCATGGCAAGTGCCTGTATAATGACATTTTGGGGACAATATAGGTGTTCTTGGATCCTGTGGGAACAGTCTCCAAGTTATTAGAATTATTGAGCCTTGTGAATGTCTCAGGTTTTAAGTGTTGTTGAGAAGAGTGATAATTCAGCAGGGTAGAAAGCCAGAATTAACATGGCAGGAACAGGTATGCAGCCTCTGGTTTGATTCACCTAGTAATTATAAGTGAAGGGATTGTTCAGAGTTTTAGGAGACATGACTGATCATTTTCTGCTGAAGTATGTTGGTTGAAATTCCAGCTCTAAGGTTGGGATCCCTAGGAAAAAGGGTAAATAGTTAAAATCACAAATCTCAAGTCTGGTGTTTTGCTGTGGCTGAAATCATCCAGAGGTTGAGCACAAAAAAATTGTGATGTTAAGCTCAGGGTACAGCTTGTTTGCTGGGTAGTCTTAGTTCTGGTAAACAAGGGGTCTCCAGTCTTCATAGTCTTTATATTTCTTTCTTTATTTATTTTTAGGAGCTGTATCCATCCCAGAACTTGGAGGCCACTAAACCTGGAAATGGAAGATTAAATGACCATAGCTACTAGTACTGGAAGTCTTTGGACACAGAACCCCAATAATCTTTGTACTGGGCTTTACTATGGAAAGTAGCTATAAGCAGGAATTAATTGGGTCTTCTTTTTGATATCTCTGGCTAGGGGATGAAACAGGAACTTGAATTCTTAAAATGATTAATGAATTAACCAAAGATGCATGGGAAGAGGGAAGAGATGTAGGAACAGAACCATGGTCAATTGTCTTTTTTCTCTTTTCGTGATCATAAGTCAGCCCCATCCCATGTTTTCAATGATTGCCTATGGGAAAAGTAAGATCCTTGCTCCATTGCTATATCCCAGGTGAAAACCATTCTAATCCTGGATAGGAACGATGCCAGAATTAGACCATGATGGATTAGGAAAGAGGAAGAGATGTCATCTGGACCTCTGACCCATTCCACTAGACTCAATCATTGAGGAATAACAGGCATATGGTTCTAACTATGAGAAAATGGGCTATTTTGGCTCCCATCTAGACTGGTATAGGGAGCTTCAGAGATTATTTAGTCCAAACCCTTCATTTTACAAGTAAGGTTGGGGGTTTCCTCCTTTACCCCCAATCATGTAATCACAGAAAGCCAAGACATCTTAATTAAAATAATCAAAAGTAAAGTAGGTAGCAATAAATCTTTAATGAATTTGAAACTATCCTAGAGTATTTTGGTCATTGAATGAAACCAGGTGATGCAATCAGGTAATATCTTGAGACTGGCTGAAATAATACCTAAGGGGAAGTTGAGGGTTGCTTTGTATAAAGTGGATTACAAAAGTACACATCCTAGCAGCAAGTCGATGAGTGGCAAAAAGATCCAATTCTTGTTGTGAAGGATTCTGAGGAGGGGTGGCAGAAGCGGGAGGGAAGGTAACAACTTTGTGACCAGTCAGAAGAGCCCCATTGGCATCAGTAGCAATGTCCATATGAGCAGCAGGTGGACACCAGCATTTGCATGGAAAACTGAGATGTATTAAGCATAGAAAAGAAAGGCTTAAAGGAACAGTGATCCTCAGAACTCAGTAGAGAGACATACATAAGAGGAACTTCATTGGGGTTAACAAAAGGGAAGAGAGGGACTTCCAATAACCAGAAGCTGTGGGTTTACCCTTTAGCTACATCGTTTTTTGGACTAGGTGATAGAGGAGATTCTTCGCCTCAATTGCTACCTAGCCTTAATCACTGAATGGGTGTTGCCTCAATCAGACTGAGACCAGTTGAAGACCTTAGCTTAAAAAGGCCAAGGTCTCCCACTGCATCCAGGGCCATCTCCAGTTATCCTGTTCCATAGCGGGCCATGACCCAGATGGTTCTGGAGGGGAAAGTGACCTTGTACAGCCCTCCCTCACTTGCATGTCATGCACGGATCACCTCCCCTGATGTCATGGTCCTCTTGGAGACTGAAGGACAAACAACAATAATAAATGTACAAGGCAAGAATGAGCCTCTAATCTGATGGGATATTTCTGTGACAACTGTCTTTACTATAACTGCTTTTCAAATAATTTTTCCCTAAAAGCTAGTTAACTCTGACTGATAATCAAAGAGGAACAATCTTGTAGGGGCTTATGAAGAATAGTACTGGAACACACCCCTTCCCTCAGAATTGCCCAGTAATAGAACCCTGAGTAGGAATAGTAGGAATAGTTTTCTGGAGCCCTAAAATGGGAGTTGGGGAACTGGTCCCTGTGGGACTATTACATAAAGATGAAAAAAAAAAAAAAAGAGGACCAGGGAGGGTAGATTATTTTCCTAAGGTAAGTATCCAAAAATGTATTTGAACCTAGGTCCTCAATTCTCTATCAAGAAGGGACAGCTAGGAATAAAACAAACAGAACCAGGAAAACATTGCACACCACAAAAAGAAGATTATGCTACACTTGGTTCTTTTCAGCAATTCAGTGATCCAAGGCAATTCCAAGAAACTATGGATAGAAAATTCCATCCAGAGAGAGAACTATGGAGACTAAATGTGGATCAAAGCATACTATTTTCACCTTTTTTTCCCATTTTTTTTCTTGTTTTTTTCCTTTTGTTCTGATTTTTCCCTCCTAACACGACTCATATGGAAATATACAAAAATGAATATACATATATAATTTAAATGACTAAATAAATAAATACACGAGCGGCATCTAGGTGGTAAAGTGGATAGAGCATCCAGCATGGAGTCAGGAAGACCTGAATTCAAATCTGGCCTTAGATACATATTAGCTGTGTGACCCTGCACAAGTCACTTAACCGTGTTTGCCACATTTCCTCATCTTTAAAATAAGCTGGAGAAGGAAATTGTAAATCTCTTCAGTGCCTATGTCAAGAAAACCCCACAAATGATCACAAAGGAGAATGGCTGAATAAATTATGGTATATGAATATTATGGAATATTATTGCTCTGTAAGAAATGACCAGCAGGACGATTTCAGAGAGGCCTGGAGAGACTTGCATGAACTGATGCTGAGTGAAATGAGCAGAACCAGGAGATCATTATACACGGCAACAACAATACTATATGAGGATCAGTTCTAAGGGACATGACTCTCTTCAACAATGAAATGCTTCAAACCACCTCCAATTGTTCACTGAAGAAGACCATATACACCCAGAGAGAGGGATATGAAATATGGACCACAACGTAACATTTTCATGATCTCTATTGACATTTGCTTGCATTGTGTTGCCTTTCTCTGATTCTTTTTTTTTTCTTGTAGATAGGATTTTTCTTGCACAATTTGTCAAGTATTTCAACATTATTAACATGTAGTGGACTTCCTGCCATCTAGGGGAGGGGAGGAGACTGGGGGTAAAACTTGTAACGGAAAGCTTTGTAAAGATCAATGCTGAGGAACTACCCATACATATGTTATACAAATAAAAAGCTTTAATTTAAAAAAAAAAGAAAGAAAGAAATCAAGAGCCAGATAAATCTGCCTCATTGCTTGGTTTGTCAGCAGGACTCATTCCCAGACCACACTGGGTCTGGCTTCTTCCTACTCAGTCCTGCTTCCAGAAACACTCATGGATTTCAGCAGCTCCAACACCATTGAGACATTTATGCTTTCCTTTCATTCTCAGCATTCTAAGATGCTTCTGCCTAATCATGATATTCTTAAACTGGAAGCGATGTCTAGTACAGAACTGAATTCATTCTCTTTTCCCCTAAGCTTTCCCCTCTTCCTAAACTGACTTTTGCCATCCAGGATACCATGTCCTCCCATTCACCTAGGCTCAACAACCTATGGGCCGTCCTCAATTTCTCACTCTTTCACCACCCCACCCCCCACTTCCCATATTCAAATCTGTTACCAAGTCCTTTCAATTCTATCTCCTCAATATTTTTCATATTTGACCCCTTCTCCCTTCTGACATTGCCACCATTCTGGGACAGATCCTCATAAGGTCACTACTGATTTCCCTTCTTCAAATCTTTCCATTCTCCAGTCCACCGTCCACTCTGTTGTCAAATTAATTTTCTTAAGGTGCAGATCTGACTTCATCTTCTCTCCTCCCCACTCTCTCCCTTCAATAAATCCCAGTGGCTCCCTATTGACTCCATAAATGTAAAATACTATAGCATTCATACCTTGGCCTCTTCCTACTTTTCCAGTCTTCTTACATTTTATTCCCCACCAAAAACTCTTTGATCCAGAGACCTGGACCTTCTGGCTGTTCCTCACACAAGATACCTCAACACTTAATGCCAGGTATTTTCTTTTCTTTTTTTTTTTTTTTGCTTTTTGCTGAGGCATTTGGGGTTAAGTGACTTGCCCAGGGTCACACAGCTAGGGAATGTTAAGTGTCTGAGACCAGATTTGAACTCAGGTCCTCCTGACTTCAGGGCTGGTGTTCTATCTGATGCCAGGTATTTTCCATGACTCTCCCCAGTGTCTGAAATTTTCTTCCTTCTCTTGTCTGTCTTCCAATTTCCCTTGCTTCTTTCAAATCCAATCTCACCTTCTAAAAGAAACGTTTCCTAATCTCCCTCAATTCTAGTGCCCTTTCTCAACTTTTTTTGTTTTTTTTCACCTATGTATGCATCTTTTATATCTAATTATCTACCTCTTGTTTATACATAGTTATTTACATGCCTTCTCCCTTAGAGTATGAGTTTTTTGAAGTCAGGAACCTTTTTTGGGGGAGGGGCTCTCTTTGCATTTTTAGAACTCGGCACAGTGCTCGTAATATTTTAATGTTGTTGTTGTTTAGTCATTTTCTTAGAAAATATACTATAGTGATTTGCCATTCCCTTCTCCAGCTCATTTTGCAGGTAAGGAAACTGAGGCAAACAGGGTGAAGTGACTCAAGTTCACACAGAGTGTGTCTGAGGTCACATTTGAACTTGGGTCTTCTTGACTCCAGGTTTAGTACTCTAACCACTACACCACCTACCTGCCAGGAACACAGTAAAGGCTTAATTAGAGCTTTGTTTTTTGCCTTATATTTCTTCACTAAAGAGAGAATAGAGACAACAGGGAAAGGAGCAACAGCTGGGCCCTCTGCTCAAGACTTCACGTTGACTATAGGGTAGAGAAAAGATCTGCACTGCTGTTTCTACCTCCTGATCTGGAGTCTTATCCAGAAATGTGCTGGAAAAAATTTAATAACCAGTTTTCCAGGGGGTAAAATGATGATGCACTTTTAAATTTCATCTGCACCATTAATATTTACTCCATCACTTTCTCAACTATAGATAATCCAATAAAACTATAAATTAAGGCCTGATTTGTAATACTTTCTGATTTCTGATGTATAACTACTCATTCTGAAAACTTAATGGCTCTAGCAAGTTTATACCAGCTAGCTCCGGCCCTCTCTTCCCACCATGGGACAGTCCAGTTTTTGTACCCTATGTGTATCTTTTGTGTGAACAGCCAGCATCAGCTCAGTAACTGATCCAAAAGACATAGACCTCCTGCTCCAAAATGGGGGAATTGTGACAAATGAAGAAAGCAGGGCCTTCCCATTGTGCATACCCAAAAGCAACTTCACCCAGACTCCATGTATACACATGCTCAATGGATGGCATTTCCATTGGATCTTTCCCCCATTGCAGTGGATTGCCTGGCTGCCCTTAGCAATGATTTCACTTCTCTTCTACTAAAGGCAATTTCCTCCCTCTTCCCTCCTGCAGCAATGGATTGTCAACTTTCTGAGAGCTGAGACATGATGCATGCATTATATCTATCTTTGTCTCCCTCGTTCTTATGCTATATATGTGGCTGTGGGTAGGTGACAAGCTCTCTGAGCTCTGGATTCCTTGTCCTTAAAAATGAAGGTGTTAAATTAAATGATCTCCTAGCTTCCTTCCAGCTGTAAAACTATGACCCTACACTTTTAGTAGTGAGTCCTTAGTAAATATTTGTTTACTGGAATTGAGCTGACATAATTGAAATAGTATTGGATTAAGACTTGGACAACCTGGACTTGCAGACCAATTCTTCTAGCTGTATGACCTTGGACAGTTCTTTCATCTATAAAATGAGGAGATGAGATTAGATGATTCTAATTCAATTTTAAACCTATTATCCTATGAACCGGAAGGGCTCATTACTTAGAAACCATTCACTCTCTCATCCCTCCATTGGACAGAGAAGGAAACTGAAGGTCAAGAGTGGTGACAAAACTTAATCAAAGTCAAATAGGATTCAAATCCAGTCTGCTCTCTCTGAGCCCAGTTTCTTTTCTATTATATCACACTGCCTTCTAACATGGGATATTTTCAATCACATCCTTTCAAAAGACATGAAGTTTGGCCAAATGTTTCAATGAGTATAGTCTGCATTAACTTACCTTTGCAATATTCACTTTTGAAAAGCTTTACAAAATTTTCTTGGTATTTGCTAATGGGATCAATGGTTAGTGTGCAGATTTACAGCATTTATCAGTCATTCAGTGCTCCTATGTTCTTCCATTTACTCCTACTTCCTCCTCTATGATTTGGCTGAAAGCATTTCTTTTAATTTCAATACATTCTTCCCTCTCTTCTGCTTACTTAATTTCACAGTCCATTACCATTGACTCATTATGAGAGGAAAGGCAAACAAAACATGATTCATATGTGAAAATGCATGCCTTATTTTGCACCTTTAATCTATCAGCTCTCTACTAAAGGATTGAAGCATACTTCATGATCACTCACCTGAAATCATTATTGCTGAGTACATTAATCAGAGTTATGAGATCTTTCTATATTCTTTTATATTATATTTTTGTGGTTCTTTGTATAAATTGCTCACCTGGTTCTACTTACTTCACTCTGCCTGAGTCCATACAAGTTTTCTAAGTTTACCTGAATTCTTCAGAATGACCATTTCTTAAAACACAATAATATTCCTTTATATCCACACATGACAACCTTTTTGACCAGATGAATTCTACTTCTTGCCAAACTGTTCTTTTCACTGTTACTGACTTAAATTCATCACAGGAAGATAGATGTGTTTTGCTATTTCCTCATTTTCTTGTGTATCAATTCTGTTAGTCATTTCTGTTCTGTCATTTCCAAACAAAAGGGAATTTAGACTTTTATCTGTAATTTTCCTTTGCAGAAAAACACAAAAAATTAGGAGTCGAGTTAGCATTTTCTCTGTTATCAGTTAGTATCATCCCACTTTCTTTTTCCCAATACTCATCTTTCTTTTCTCCCAATATAGGTAAAACAAAACAAAGCACAAAACAAAAACCAACCCTTTTTGACATCCTTGACACTCTCAGTTCTTTCTGAGCTTTAGCATTTCTGAATATTTATATCAGACCATTCTGCACTTGCATTTATTTTCTATTCCATTGCTTTGTTTCCATTTTCTGATAATTTCTTTTTAAAAGTAAAGTGGATTGGCAAGTTCTCTGTGCATCTACATCTGGCTCTTCAAAATAATCTAATTTTTCCTCAGTGGTATTGTTTTTCTATTTGTCTTCAGAATTTCATTCTTGAGCATTTTCTATTCTTCTTGGGCTGATTTCCCCTGAAGAATTTTATATTATTCCCTCTTAAACCTTTCAAATTTGCTTTTCCTAAATCTAGGGTACCTGTCAGGCTATGTCTTGATTTCTTCTCCTTCTTTATCACAGACTCTACAATGGAGCAATCTTACCAGGATTCCTATCATTTCTAGCACAGTAAATAGTTTCTTCCTCTTAATAAGAATCAAATACAGACTAGAATGGAATAATAGAAAGGGAAGGGAAGAAAGGGAGGATAGAAGAAAAAATGATGGGGAAAATTATCTTAAATAATTAAGGTATATAAGAAGAAATCTATTTTTAAGAGGAGGAAGAGGGGGAGAGAGGGATTTTATTTTATTTTATTTTATTTTATTTTATTTTTTATTTTTTTTATTTTTTAAATTTTTATTTTATTTGAATAACATATGTGTGGGTAATTCTTCAACAATAACCCTTACATAGCTTTCCGTTACAAATTTTTCCCCCCAACTCCCCACCCCTCCCCTAGATGGCAGGATATCCACTACATGTTAATTATGTTAAAATATTGGCAAATCGAATATATGTATACATATTTCCAAACTTATCATTGGTGTGCAAGAAAAATCTTATCTACACAAACGATATATCAGATAAAGGAAACACAATGTAAGCAAACATCAATCAAGGAGTATGAGAATGTTATGTTGTGGTCCATATTTCGCATCCCTCTCTCTGGGTGTATATGGCTTTCTTCAGTGAACAATTGGAGGTGGTTTGAAACATTTCATTGTTGAAGAGAGCCATGTCCATCAGAATTGATCGTCATATAGTACTGTTGTTGCTGTGTATAATGATCTCCTGGTTCTGCTCATTTCACTCAGCATCAGTTCATGTAAGTCTCTCCAGGCCTCTCTGAAATCATCTTGCTGGTCATTTCTTACAGAACAATAATATTCCATAACATTCATATACCATAATTTATTCAGCCATTCTCCAATTGAAGGGCATCTATTCAATTTCCAGTTTCTAGCCACTACAAAAAGGGCTGCCACAAACATTCTTGCACATGTGGGGCCTTTTCCTTCCTTTATGATTTCTTTGGGATATAAGCCCAATAGAAATGCTGCTGGGTCAAAGGGTATGCACAGTTTGATAACTTTTTGAGCATAGCTCCAAATTGTTCTCCAGAATGGCTGTATCCGTTCACAGCTCCACCAACAATGCATCAGTGTCCCAGCCTTCCCACAACCCCTCCAACATTCATCATTAACTTTTCCTGTCATTTTAGCCAATCTGACAGGTGTGAAGTGGTATCTCAGGGTTGTCTTGATTTGCATTTCTCTGATCAATAGTGATTTGGAGCACCTTTTCATATGACTATAAATAGTTTTAATTTCATCCTCTGAAAATTGTCTGTTCATATCCTTTGACCATTTATTGATTGGAGAATGGCTTGAATTTTTATAAATATGAGACAATTCTCTATATATTTTAGAGATGAGACCTTTATCAGAACCCTTAAATGTAAAGATGATTTCCCAATTTATTGCTTCCCTCCTAATCTTGTCTGCATTGATTTTGTTTGTACAAAAACTTTTTAATTTAATATAGTCAAAGTTATCTATCTGGTTTTCAATTAAAAGTTCCAGTTCTTCTTTGGACATAAATTTATTCCATCTCCACAGGTCTGAGAGGTAAACTATATTATGTTCCTCTAACTTGTTTACAAAATCACTCTTTATATCCAGATCATGAACCCATTTAGATCTTATCTTGGTATGGGGTGTTAGATGTGGGTCAAGCCCTAATTTCTTCCACACTAGTTTCCAGTTTTCCCAGCAGTTTTTGTCAAATAGTGAATACTTATCCCAAAAGCTGGGGTCTTTGGGTTTATCAAAAACCAAATTGCTATAGTTATTGCCTAGTTTGTCTTGTGATTCTATCCTATTCCACTGATCGACTACTCTATTTCTTAGCCAGTACCAAATGGTTTTGATGACCGCTGCTTTATAATATAGTTTTAGATCTGGTACAGCAAGTCCACCATCTTCAGCCTTTTTTTTCATTAATCCCCTTGAAATTCTAGACCTTTTGTTTTTCCAAATGAACTTTGCTACTATTTTTTCTAGATCTGTAAGATAATTTCTTGGGAGTTTGATTGGTATGGCACTAAATAAGTAAATTAGTTTGGGTAGTATTGTCATTTTTATTATATTCGCTCCTCCTACCCATGAGCATTTTAAGTTTTTCCAATTGATTAGGTCTGATTTGATTTGTGTGGAAAGTGTTTTGTAATTTAGTTCATATAGTTCCTGACTATCCCTTGGCAGATAAATTCCCAAATATTTTATACTATCAACAGTTATTTTGAATGGAATTTCTTTTTGTATCTCTTGCTGCTGAACTTTATTGGTAATATATAAAAATGCTGATGATTTATGTGGATTTATTTTGTATCCTGCCACTTTGCTAAAGGTGTGAATTGTTTCTAGTAGTTTTTTAGTTGAGTCTCTAGGATTCTCTAAGTATACCATCATGTCATCTGCAAAGAGTGATAATTTGGTTTCTTCACTACCTACTCTGATTCCTTTTATGAGAGAGGGATTTTATGACATGAATCCTATTTTCATCTGAATTAGTCAAAAAAGAAAAAACACAGAGTTGGGTACAAAAATACATTCCACTCAATAGAAAAACAGGAGGAGAAACAGAAAAAAGAAAGGCGAGAATTAGACAGAGGCTAGATAAAGGGATAGATTATTTCTAAGGAAAACAAACCCTAACCAAGAATGTGCAAAAATATTTATAGCAGCTCTTTTTGTGGTGGAAAAGAATTGGAAACTGAAGGAGTCCCCATTGGTTGGGGAATGGATGAACAAATTATAATGTAATGTATGATGGATACCATTGTGCTATAAGAAATAATAAAGGGGGTAGAAAAAACCAGGAAGAGTTGTATAAACTGACAGTGAGGTGAGCAGAACCAAGAGAACAATATATACAATAACAATGATATTACAAAGACAAACAAACTTTTAAAGACTTAGGAATTCTGATCAAAGTGATAATCAACCATGCATGATCTCATCTTCTGTTAAGAAATTTTTTCCAACCCCTCTGAAGTCTGATGCCTTTCCTGACTTCTTTCCTTCTTATTTATCCTGTATAAGACTTGTTTGTACATATTTGTTTGCTTGGTGTTTCCCTCATTAGATTGGGAGTTCCTAGAGGTTAGAGACTATCTTTTAAGTCTTTTTATATCCCTAACACTTAATATCACAGTGCCTGGCACATAGTAGGCACTTAATAAATTTTTATTGACTAACTGGCTAATCCCAGAGGATCAATGAGAAAACATGCTATCTACCTCCTGAAAGAACAGTGATGGAAGCTGGAGTGCAGATTGAAACTTTTTTTTTTTTTTACATGTTCTACCCAGGACCATTATTTTACTTAATTATACATGATTATAAAAGGTTTTCTTTTTCTTTTTTTCTCAAATGAAAAATGGTGAGAGGTGGGAGGGAAAGAAGGTAGATTGTTTTTAAAAATGTTTAATTAAAAATTTCATAATCAAAAGAAATGGTATGCAAATTAAGATGTATTTTTTTCTTATCAAAGCTCATAGACCCCTGAAATCTATCCACAGGCTCCAGATTAAGAATCCCTTCTCTTTAATAATTAACTTAGGGGATATACATAAGCAGTCTTTACTTTCTTTTGATTAGATTTTCAAGACACCTGGCAAATACATTCCTACCAACCTTTGCCAGGTTTACTCCATCTCTGGTCAGGAATCTGTCAATCTTATATTGTAAGTTATGATCCAGAACTACAAATTCCATTCTCAGACATCACCTTCTTAGCCAGCTGTTCATTTCCCAAATTAATTTTTCTTTTCTGCATCTCTTGCCTTCAGTAGGCAACAGTGAAGAAAACACAATTTGTGTCGCTCTGGTCTTCAGTTTCCTGACCAAGATTTCATAATCATAGGCAAGATTTTAAAAACTTGCTCCTGGAAATGTTATTTGTGCCCACTTGCATCACCAGAAATAGATAATTGTCATTCATTCGGGGAAGTCTGCTGATATGTCTTAGATGTACCAGGAAGACAAATAGCCTTCTCTCTTATTATATCAACACATAGCTACATAAATAAAGGAACTGTCAACTACCACTTCTCTTCTCTTATTCCTTTGCTGCTTATTAGATAACCTCTCACCTGAGAGTACAGTGTGTATAGTGTCTCTTTCTTCTCATAACATTACTCCATGATGCTCCATCATCCTGACAAGGCTCAAATCTCTGTTCTTCAGCCTCAGATCCCTTTCTTTGGCATTAAAGCCTCACTTCTATTTCTTTTAAGAAATCTTCATTTTCCCTAACAATTTGGAGTGTGGAAAGGCATTCCTTGAATTCCTTCACCTTTTCATCCAGGAGGAAGAGCAGTCTTGGAACACAGATATGTTTACACAGGAAAACCCAAACATTGAGTTGATTCCTTTCACTTCCTTGGAGGAGAGGCTGATCAGGCATTTAAGGTTAAGATTAGAAACGAATTGCATTTAAGGTTTCTTGGCTGAGGCAGAAATGCAAATCTCTCACACTCAATGAAAGCCACTGCACAATTTCCTTTACTTTCCATAATGGTTGAGATTTTTCAGACTTGTGGATATTCACACCTCACTCCTAAACACTTGATTAATACTTCTCTCCCCTTCCCCCCAGGCAATTTCACTCAAAATCCTTTCCTTTTTTCTCAAAGACTCCAGAACCCCATAGCAAGACACCTATATGTTTCATCAATATACCTTATCACAATTTGCTTATCCCTCTAATTACTAGGGGGTAGCAAGATAGTACAATGCAGAGAATGTCAGATCTAGATTCTTAGAAGACTCATCTTCCTGAGTTCAAATCCAGCCTGGGACATTTATTAGCTGGGTGATTCTGGGAAAGTCACTTAACCCTGTTTGCCTCAGTTTCCACATCTGTAAAATCAGCTGGAGAAAGAAATGGAAAACCACCCCATAATGGGATCCTAAAGAATCATATACAACTGAACAAAAACAACTAATTATTCCACTTATTTTTTCTTACATACCTTGCCTTGTCTTGATTCTTCCTTAGCATTCTGAAATGTACCTTTCCAAGTTATATTTCTCAAAATGCAGAGGTAGTGGGAAGAGAGGAAAGTTTTCTGCTTTAGAATGAGCTCCTTTTCATCAGACACATATATATTCTACTCTGTAATGTTCATCACCTAAATCCAAATCTCCCCGTGGTCTTGCTTGACCCTCATAAATTTCTGCTCCTTCTCCTCCATTGGAAGATGATTCACCCTCACTTCCTTCAATGTTATTGTGTGGAATCTCTGTGGACACTATCTTGCTGTTGCCCTTCTTTTGGAAGCCAATGCCTTCAAAGTCAAGTTCATCCTTTCCCTTGGTGGTGATGCTGGTGAGAAGGACAGTTCCATCACTTTCCCCAAAACCACTCCAAGCCAGAAGTGGTTGCAGAGCACTTGTGCCTGTGCTTTATACCTTCTGTATTAAAACACTTGCCAGCCTCTGAAAAGATTGTTATATATGTCAGCTTCTTCCCAGAACCCTTCTCTCCCTTCAAGTTCAAGAGCAGTCAGAACCCTGTGTCTCTTCCTTCCAATCTGGAAATTAGAAGGCTTAGGTCACTCTTCTAACTCTCACCTACATCTTCCACAACTTCAGAGCACTTCCACAGCATCTCTACCAATGAGGAGAGTCTTATATAAATTATTTTTGAGGGAGGGGTTGCACACATAGTACTAAGAGAGGAAAAATACATTTCTGATCTCCTTTGGGAGAAAACATCCTTTAGTCTCTTCTAGGCACAACTGTTTAGTTGCTAAAAGGGTTGTATCTGAATTCTTTAGGCTCTAGCTTATAATAATAGCCCCTTCCTCTCAGGACTGTTGTGAGGATCAAGTGAGACAGAATTTGTAAAGCACTTAGTACCATTTCTGGTACACAGTAGGTACTAAATAAATGCTTGTTTAAAAAAAAAAATCATGGCTCTTTCCAACAATTAGGTGATTCAAGGCAATTCCAGTGGACTTGGGATGGAAAGTGCCATCCATATCCAGAAAAAGCACTTTGGAGACTGAATGTGTATCAAAGCATAGTATTTTCATCTTTTTGTGGTTGTTGTTTGTTTGCCTGATTTTTTTTTCCTCATGGTTTTTTCCTTTTTGATCTGATTTTTCTTGCACAGCATGATGATATAGAAATATGTTTAGAAGAAGTGCATATATTTAACCTATAGTGAATTGCTTGCTGTCTAGGAGATGGGGGGGGGAGAGAGGAAAAAAAAATTGGAACACAAGGTTTCACAAAGCTGAATGTTGAAAATTCTCTTTGCATGTATTTGAAAAAATAAAATACTTTTAAAAAATCAGACAAGATAAATGTGGTTTACTTATTTAACTTTCCTAGCTTCCCAAGGAGCTTAAAACTGGTACCACTTTTTTTTTTTTTTTTTTTTTTTTTTTTAGCAAGAAAAGATGGAAGGACAAGTGATCACAGGGTTCTTGGTATTTTTCTATTATTGGTTAAGATAAACCTTCCTTATCCAGCTTGGAAATGAAAAGGTAAGAGGAGCCTTTCTAGACTGTGATCCAAACTTGATTAATGGAAGAAAAGGCAGGCAACAGTGAGTGAACTCGTTTGCCCTGAGGGAGGAGTAACACAGGAAAGAAAACAGTGCTCTGGAAATCAGAGCCATGCATTATTAATAGAAGGTTGCCTTCTTGGACTATAAGTAATAATCAGGCATCCTAGTAAGCAGGAGTCATATACAAGTTCCCTCATTCTACCCCCTCCAAATCTTCCCACCTGCTTACAGATGCCAAAATTCTATCTTGAGAGCTTGATTCCTTTAACTTAAGACACTGATCTCTGTTGAAATTAACACCTTCTGTCCCTCCTAACAGTTTGAATTTTTATTGGACAGTTTTAAATTATATTAAAAATAAATTTTTATTTTGTTCTAATACTTTTATTAGATTTTATTGAAATCTAAATTGAAGAGGATTCTTTTATGACAGTAGGTTTTAAGAAGTAAGGGCACTGGCTGCTTGAAATGAAAACAAAAAGACAGAAAGTGCTGGAAGAGTAATTCCAGGTGGAAGAGAGCAGGATAGAATTTCCTAGTTTGCTTGGTATTGGCAGTGAAACATGAAAAGCTTCAAAAGGAAAAAGGCAATATATTAGGTTTTATTTGTTCTCCCCTTTAAGAAATCTTAATTCCTCAGGCAGGCACCAAGTCAAAAAGGAAAAACCCATTACCTGAATATCCTTATTGAGTGGTGGGAAAGCTGTGAGTATTGGACTAAAACTAGTCAGAAAGTTATTGTTCAGTCATTCTAGACTCTTTGTAAGCCCACTAAGGGGGTTTTCTTGTCAAAGATACTGGAGTGGTTTGTCATTTCCTTCTCTAGCTCATTTTATAGATGAGGAAACTGAGGCAAACAGGGTTAAGTGACTTAAACAGAGTCACACTGCTAGAGTTTGAGGCTAATTTCTTCTTGATTCTAAGCCCAGTACTCTATCCACTGTACTACCTACACTTATTAGTTATGCACCAATAAGCAGGTCCCTCCCTGAATTCCTTTGGGCCTAATCAATTTCTAAGACTTTACTATTGATCTAATGTTATTTGCATTTGCTTATAGATTGAGCTGTCACCAAATCCACAGATTAAGGCAGTAAATTTAATTCAAGGAATGCTTATTAAACACAAGTAGGAAAAGTCATTCCTGCTCTCAAGGACTTGTATTTTCCTGAAATACGCTCCAATCAAAACTTGGTAAACATTTGGTATAATTTTCTAACTTATTATAAATATAAATTTACAGATTATAAATAAGTATATATTTATAATTTGGTATTTTAATCTTTGGAGTCCCTCTCTGATCCTAAAACATTTCATTGAATACTTACTGGGTGCTTATCCCTGTGCTTGGTCCTCTTGGGGAAACAATAGAAGTATGAAATTCAGTCCTTCTCAAGAAGTATTTAGTCTAGCTGGGAAAAAATAAGACTAACAATACCTAGATTTAAAGCTAGGATAGACCTCAGAAGTCATGAAATCTAACTGCCTCATTTTCCTAATAAGGAAACTGAGTCTTAGAAAGAAAAACTTGTCCAAGATGAAAAAGGCCTGAAAAAAATTTAAGAGAACAATACAAGGCAGTCAAAGACTAAATGTCAGTATGGGTGGTACGAACACTAACTGCTCCAGGAAACCAGAGGAGGGACACACATGCACATCCATGCACAAGAATTGGACTCCAGCATGCAATCTTAGCAAGATGTTTTTAGTAATAGGCTCATGTGGTATGGATTTAACAATTTTATAGTTTGGCAACGGGTATGTTTGTACTGGATGGATTTCCCAGATACATTTTCACATCATCTATTCCCTACCCTCTTCTTAATGAAACATTGCTCCCTTCCTT
Organism: Myrmecobius fasciatus; assembly: GCA_023553655.1. NCBI lineage: Eukaryota > Metazoa > Chordata > Mammalia > Dasyuromorphia > Myrmecobiidae > Myrmecobius > Myrmecobius fasciatus. The sequence continues at coordinate 182,402 of JAJPUD010000238.1, forward strand.
CTTTCCTGCTCCCTTCTGCTAAGCAGCTCCAAAAATTCTTTTGGTTATTTAGGCCTTTTCCTGTGGACACACAGCTAATACCTGTCAAAACTGGGGTTTGAGCCCCAGTCCCCTAATTCTTGGGTCAGTGTTTTTTCTGCTACATCAAATATTTACTCACCTGATTGTTTTTTTTTAAGCCATGTCACCTCCATTTTCTTATTTTTTAAATGTCAAATGATAGCTTTTCCTTTAACATTTCACATGGTTTTTGTGAAAATCTTTTTAATCATCAAAAAAAGTGAGCCACATGATCAGAAATGGCGTGGCTAGAAATGTCTGGGGGGAGACAGAAGGGGGAGGTCATAGGAATGTGCCACAATAAAATCAGGTCACTGCAATTAAAAGATTCTATTGATAACTATGCTTCGAGGGATTAGAACTTTAAGATCTTTGTCAATGATAAATTAATTAATTGACAAGCACTTATTAAGTGCTTATTATATAACAGACAAGGTGCTCAATGTTGAAAATATAAAGAGCAAAAACAGGGCCTGCCCTCAAGGAGCTTACTTTCAAATGGGGAAGATAACATATAAATAAATATCTAATGATAGGATTTTCATGATGCTTTTTAAAGTTTGCAAAGTTCTTTAAAAACATCTCATTTTATCCTCACAACTCTAGGAAGTAGCTTCTATTACATTTTACAGATGCAACAGAGTATTTTACAGATGAAGAAACTAAGGCAAATAGAGGTTGTAAATGTTTAAGAAGGTTGAATTTGAAAAGTACTCCATTCACAAGATAATCTCAGAATGGAAGGTGCCAGGAGCTGAAGAGATAGGAAAAGATTTATCAAATAAGGTAGTATTTAAGGTCTTTAACTTGAATCTTGAAGGTAGCTAGAGCTTCTAAGCTGCAGAAATAAAGAGGGAATCTTCTGCACCCACTCTTCCAAGGACATATAAGCATTGAGTGATTTTATAAAGGTTCTTTGGCATTTGAGAATGCCACTGACTCCTTTTATCAATTACTCAGAATAATCAATAGATGAATTACTCAGAAACTATCTCTCTCAAACTTCTACATCACAGGTTTAAATCCAGTACTGCTGATGCCAGGTTCAGTACTCTTACCATCAGACCACACTGTTTCCCTATTAGATCAACAAAGTGGTTCTGATTTTGTTACTCATTGTTATTACATTATTGTTAATTTACACCACTGTATCCAGAGCATACATAGTTGTACTCATTTTGATGGCTGAGTTTTCCATGAACATGAGGAAAAAAAATGCAACTGAGCCACAGTCAAACTGCTAATGAAAATAAACTCCCACTGTTCCCTCAATCAATCTCAATGTGCATAAGCAAAACCAAAAAACTCGAAAAACTTCCAAGTTCCTAATGAGACATTAACATCAAGACATTTTTCCTATTCATTGAATGGTTTTCTTTCTCAATCACCATCCTTCCTGACCTTGATTCATCCTTTGTTATACTGATCATTCTCTTCTCCTGGACACTCTCCTCTTTAGGTTTTCTTGACATACTTTTTTTCTGGTTCGCTTCCTACCTTTCTCGCTCTTCCTTTTTATTCTCCTTTGCTGGATCTTCATCTAGACCATTCCCAACACCGATGCATATCTCCTAAGGCTTTGCCTTGGGCTCTCTTCTCCCTCTATATATTTCACTTAGTAATCTCATCAGCTCTCATGGGTTCAATGATTATTTCTATACAGATGACTGGAAGATCCGTTTATTTATCCCTAATTTCTCTTCTGATCTCTAATCTTAAATCTCCAACTGGCTATTAGACATCTTGAATTGGATGTTCCATTAATACTTTCAAACTCAACATGTTATCTTCCCTCTCCACTCCCACTCCCTCTTCCTAACTTTTCTATTACTGTTGAGAACACTACTATCCTCCGAATCACCTACATTGATAACCGAGGTGTTATTCTCAACTCTTCCTTCTCTCTTAGCTTCCTATTCCCCCTTCCCTGCCATTCAATCTGCTGCAAATTTCTATTGATTCTACCTTTCAAATATCTCTTATATTTGTCCCTTTCTCTTTTCTTACCTTGGCTCCACCCCAGTGAAGGTCTCCATTCCCACATGTTTACATTATTACCATAATCTGCTGGTTGATCTCTGCTTCATCTCTCTTGAGTCTGTCCATCCTCCATTTAGCTGCCAAAGTGATCTTCCTAAAGCTTTGTTCTGACCATGTCACTGCCCTATTCAATACATTCCAGTGGTCCCTTATTACTTCTAGTAACAAATAAAGAATTCTGTTTGACTTTTAAAGCACATCACAATCTGGTCTCTTCCTACCTTAAGGGCAGGAAACATGCTTTTTGCCTTTCTTTGTATTCCTATTATCTAGCACAGTACAGGCATATAAAAGCTTAATAAATTCTTATTGATTTGTTGACTTTAAAATTTTTTCATCATTTCAAATATAATCTATTTAGACTGAGGAACCCAATTTTAAAAATTTATCCCTCTTCCAAATTGCTAATAGTTATGAATTGGTTTATTGACATCAGAGGAGTGAAGAATTTAAAGGGCAGAAGCCGCAAAATGCCAATTATTCAATGGATTTATGATCTCATAAATGTGGGTTTTCCTTTCAAAGGTGCAGAAATCAATTAATGTATTCCTTAGCTTATGCAGTGCTTATTCATGTTTTGTTGTAAATCTGCCAAAGGCAATCCACCCAACAAGCATTCCTTTAAATCTTTTTACCTCATATGGTTACTAATGAACTAAATAAGCTGTCCATTCATTGTTTCTTTTTCTCTCTCTTTTCCTTCTAAAAAAAAATGCTTCATTGATAAGTTTTAGTTATTCCATCATTGTCAATTGGGATATAACCCCACATATACACACCTTAGAATATAACCCACTTTGTAAGAAATAAAAACCCATATCGTATCTGATGATATCTACAACCTTCTGCCCATATAGTTCCCCACCTATCTGCCAAAAGAAGGGAGATATATTTCATTAACCAACCTCTAGGATGATTATTGAATTTTTAATTACTCAGAATTCAGCTTCCTTTTGGTTATTCTCATTTACATTATTGTCTTCATTCTGTATATTGTTCTTCTGATCCTCATTCTCACTTGAAGACTCTCCATCTCTAAAATCAATGCTTTAGTGGCATGAAATCGTAAAAATTATAATGTAAGAATAACAATTCACCTTTTATAATACTTTGAGATTCTCAGGGTGCTTTCATCACATTTAGCCCTGGGATGGAGTACAAATATTATTAGTCCTATTTTATAGATGTTGGAAACTGAGGTTTAGCAAAGTCAGGTGACTTACTTATGGTTAGAGCTAAATGTTGGCACCAAGATTTGAATCTCTGTCTCCTTACTCCAAATCAAATACTCTTTCTGCTGTTTAAACTATTGGATCTCCAGATTTTTAGAGTGTTTAACAATTTTTTGAGGCTCTGAATTTTTGTTCGTCAATATGAAACACAAAAGAAAGAATAAGGCAAATTTCCATATTTAAAAAGAAATACTATTTAACTATAATATATTTGTAATTATATAACCTCATTATAATACCTGAATTTATAGCATGCATCATAGGCTCTCCAAATAAAATTGACCATATTTTTATCATGTTTCTGAAATAAACCATTTGGAAAAAATTATGTTATTGATTACCCTCTAGCTGTTGCAGTGAATGTTTATCAACTGACTTACATCTACCAGTAATCATCTATAAAATGGACAATTTAGAAACTGAAGAACAATATTTGTTCTGCCTACTTTTTTTAAGGGTTTTGAGAAAAAAGTTTTTTAAACCTTTGACTTTGTAAAGTTACATAGATGTCCTGACATTTACTACTTACGTAGTATTTTCTACTACTAAGGGACTTTGGGCATTACAGTCTCTCTCAGTCTTAGGTTCCTAATGGATAAAATGAGAAGACTCCCCATCTATGCTTTTATGGCCATTTGTAACTTGTAAAGTTCTCTAATAATAATTCTCTAATAAGTCTTTTTTTTTTTTGCAATAACTAATTATGTTATTCCATCTCTTCCCAACCCTATACTTTATTGAACTTGAGTTTTTATTATTAAGGGCAATTAGCACATCAAAAGTATCCTGAGAATACGGGTAATGTGGCTTTTCATTTTTTCAGCATAAGAACACAATTCTGATGTACAGTGGTTCAGAATGAAAATAGTACTCATCAACTAAATGAACAGACCATCAGATTGAGAACAAGTACATAGACATAGACATAGATATAATCTACTTACCTCCTCCTCATAGATCCACATTAATATTTGAGATGCAGATAGATGGTATTCAGGTCTGAAGGGAAAAGACTTGCTCCAATATTTTCAATGGCATTATCCAAAACAAATGGAATAAACAAAAAACTTCACAAATTTTTTTCTTCTTTTTTTGGGGGGTTTGTAGGGGTTCTTTGACAAATTGTAGCCCTCATTTGGGGCAAGGTGCTTCTTTTGTGGAAACTTCTATTTTCTACCAGGGTCTTCTGAGTCAAACCCTAGAGCCTCTCTGTACAAACTTAGAAGAAATCAATCACAGTGACTTGACTGACAAATTGTGCTTTCCCTCTAAAATTGACTCCTTTGCTTTGTGTTGGTCAATGCTATGTGTGTGTATGTGTGTGTGTGTGTAAAGATTAAGGCATCCTACACATTGATTAGAAATAATAGAACTAAGTAGAATCTAGTTATATCAACCCAAAAATATACCATATACCCACACAATGTTCCCCCTCCCATCCTGTTTTGGCCTGAAGAACACCATCCCAGAGCTTCTGGTAACTTCTTAGGTTATATCTTCTTTTTAATTTCTCCTACTATAATTCTGCCCCTAATACCAAGTGTCTCACTTTATGTCTTAGATCTAAAGGGTAAAAAACAAAAAATCCAAACTACAAGAATATATTTTGATTTCTTCAAAAGAAAGGTGATATATGAAAACAAATTATCTTTTTCAGTATATAAAAAGTGAACTACATTTTTACAAACATTTTACAATACTTGCCAGTTCCATACTATTCATAATTAAAAGAATTAACATATAAAGACCTTTAAGGCTCATAAAACACTTTGTAAACTTTTATATATTTATTTGTTCGAGTTTTGCAACAATCCTGTGAGGTGCTGCAGGTATGATACTCATTTTTTTTTTTTTGGTAAGGAAAATGAGGCTCAGTGGAATTGATCAATCAATAAACATTGTACTGGAGATACAAATACAAAAAAAAAAAAAAATGAAACAATTTTGGTCTCAAGAAGCTTACATTCCATCAGTGGAGACAGCATGTATATAATCATAGAAAAAGGCTTAGTCACCTCCTTTGAATCAATCAATATATTGATGAAATTTTAAACCAGTAAACAAAATAATTTATATACCATGACTTTTTTTTAATGAGATTTGAACCCTTTAATTAGGTCAACAAAAGAATAATTCATTCCCTAACCAAACAAATTAACTACGGCTCTGGGGGCTCTAAACAGCTGGAGAAAATTTAATTGTTGCTTAGTATACCAGTGGAGAGGTTTAAGTTCATATACCATTTTAGAAACTAGTTTTTTCTAAAAGCTAGTTAAACAAAAATTTAAAAATATATGTCATTATACATATACACATATAATTAAAAAGTACACCAGTGGGGGCTTATGATTAAACAATACTAGAAACCTAAATTTCTAAATACCCTTCTCACAACCTCAAACCATAAATAACTTCAGGTTCTGAGAACCACTCACAAGAAGTGCTATATAGATATGTACAGAATAAATACAAGATAGTTAGAAAAGGAGTGCAGCAGTTGGGAGTTTATTAAAAAAGCTCCATGTAGAAGGTATTGCTTTGAGTTGCATTGTGAAGGAAGAAAGAGCTTCTATGAGGTAGAAGTAAGAAGGGCATTCTAGGAATAAGATAGGCCAGTTTGCAGGCACAGAGATTAGAATGCTTCATGTCAGGAGCTGAGAGGTCAGATGACTGGAGGATTAAGTGCTTGAAGGGGTATGATATTTGAGGTTGGAAATAGAGGGTGGGTCCAGGTTTTAAAGGACTTTAAAAGATAAATAGAAGTATAGGATGCCACTGGAGATACTGAGTAGGGGAATGACATGATCAGATCTGCACTAGGAAAAAGCACTTTGATTGCTATGAGGAGGGTGGATTGGAATGGGGAGAGATTAGAGGTAGGGAACAGACTAGAAGACCATTATAATAACCCAATTGAGAAGTAGTGGAACACTATACCTTATAAGGTAGTGGCTTGTGAGAAGAGAGAAGGATCAAATGCAAAATATGATGTGGAACTAGAAATGGAAAGGCTGGATATACAGGGTGAATGAAAGTGAGGAGTCAAGAATAAGATTGAGATTAGGAATGTGGAGACTGAAAAAAGGGTGGTATCCTTGGCAAAAATATAGAATTTGGCAAAGAAATAATTTGGGGGTGGGAATAATGAGTTCTGCTTTAGACTCATTGAGTAAAAGGTGTTTCCAGAACCGCCAGTTTGAAACATACCAACAGGAGCCTAGTAATATGGAACTGAAGCTCAGGAGAGAATAGAGGTAGGCCTTTGTGAATCATCTGCTGAGAGGTCATTAAGCCACTGGAAGTTGATCAAGTCACCAAAAGAGTAGAGAGAAATGTGGAGAGGGATTAAATAATTACTTATGGCCATGACTCATATATCAAGGGGGAGAAGAAAAATCTTTCCTGGTCCCCCTTAATTTTAATGTCTTTCTTCTGTCAACTACTGTTGTTCAGTCATATTCAGTCCTGTCTTTTTTGACCTCATTTGGGATTCTCTTGGCAAAGATATTGAAGTGAGTTGCCATTTTTCTCAAGATACTTTCAGATAAGGAAACTGAGGCAAAAGGGTTAAGTGACTTGCTCAGGGTCACATAGCTAGTGTCTGAGGCCACATTTGAATCCAGGAAGATGAGTCTTCCTGACTCCAGGTATGGCACTCTATCCATTACCACCTAGCTGCAACTATCCTCTACATATCTTGTCCATTTTTTTTTTTTAAATAACACCATCTTTCCTAGAAGGAGCACAAATCTATTTCCTTTCTAACTCCAGCACTTAGCTAAATGTCTTGCACTTGCCAAGGTCTCTCCCTGCACCCAGGATCATCTTTAGTTGTCCTGATCTATATCTTGCCCCTGAATCCAGATGTCTCTGAAGGAAAAAATGAGGCTGTTGACTTTGCACAGCCCTCCCACTTAAATCCAATTTACTGCAAGTCATGGTATCATCATCCTAATGTCATGGTCCTCTTTGAGAATGGACAAATGAGTGCCTTGCACACAGTAAACATAAATAAATGCCTACTGATTAATGGACTGTGATTCAAATCTGGTTTCTTGAGATTCCAAGATTGCCACCATATTAGATATCAAACACAATATTTTCCCAGATGCCAAAAGCTTGCACTGAAAACCTCACAATTGTAAAGCTAGTTAGTTTCACAAACTCCAACTTATCTCTAACCTTACTGGGATACTTGCCTAGTGGATTTTTTTCCATCTTTTTTTTTTTTTCTCTAACACTTTCTTCTTAGTTAAATGTGACTTAAAGGTTATTTCAACTTAATTATGGCAAAGTTACAGTAGTTGTGACCTTCCCTCTTTCATAAAACTGCCTAGATAGAAGTATCATCCTTTTTTTCCGACTATACTGAGATCTCATTCCTGTATCATAATCCAAGCTTGCCAGCTTTACAGAGATTTCAAAAACTCCCTTAAGTTCCTCCATATTTTAAAATTAGTGTGTCTATAAGGGTCAAAACTACAGATCCACTAGAGATTAGACAATTTCCTACATTTTAGAATTAGATGGAAAGGCAGATACAGAAGTCTGCCATCTTGGTAGCAGTGTGTGTGTGTGTGTGTGTGCGTGTGTGCGGAGTCCTTCATGAAATGTTGAGCCTGTTTTCCAAAAGCATTAGGACAGAATTTTCTTTCTAGCTTTAAAAGAAACCAATTACTTGAGAGTTCTGTGCTTTTAAAGAATTCAATTCAATGAAAATACTCATTAAATGCTTACTACATGTCAGGCACAATGCTGGATGATGAATATGAAAAGTGAAAAATTATTAAAGGGAATTTAGATTCATAAATAAGTAAAATCAAAGTATCTACATAGTAAAGAATATATACTTTTTAAAAGGATATAAAGCTAATTGGAGGGTTACAAAGTGCAGGAGAGGCTTTGTGTATGAGGTGATATCTAAGTTATATTTTGAAGAAAGCTATAGATTGTTAAAAATGTGCCAAACTGCTGGGGGGAGTGGGATAAAATGTCATTGCCCATTTGGATCTTACTTATCTGGCCTTGCTTTCCTAGTTTTTATTTTTGTAATTTTAATAGTCCATGAAGACCAAAGCCTTCATCAATGTGTTACTATTACATATTTCTGAACATCAATACTGATTTCAAGACAATATTTTGATATTGCCAGATAAGATATAAACCAAATGAGAAAAATCACATCAATTGAAATACGGCTTTTATCTAGAGGTTTATTGATTCCCTCTTCGCTTGGATTAGTTTAGCACTGGAAAATATTACTGAGTTAGCTTATTTAGTGTGGGGACTCCTTCAACCTTTGTGATTCCAAGTCCAGTGCTGAATTTGCTTGACTTCCTGGATAAATCGAGAATGATTAAGATCCATCTGATTATATTTCTGTTGCCAAGCCTTTGAGAACAGTGTTTCTTCACAGAAGTATTCTTAAAAAATCAAACACATAGAGTAAGGGGGAAAAAAAAAAAGAAAATATAATGTATACCTGTAACAAGTTAAAGAAGCTTAACAGCCCATCATTTGCTTTCATTTAAAGCATCTACCACAGTCGATAAGGAAGCCTTTATGCTGAACGATACAGAGCTGGTCCTCAACCCCTAGATCTTGTCAGTAAGATGGACTGCTACTTCGATATTGTCTCTTGGATTCTTTTCTATCTTAAAGCTATGATCTCATCCACTGATTTCTCTTTGAGCTTTTTTCTCTATTCAATTTTTGCTGACCTGAATCCATCTGACTTCTACTAGAACACTACTTTTCCTCAAGCACTATAATCATTATTCACTCCTGTTTAGAACTTCTACTTAAAAACAAAAAACTAATGAAGCCTATCAATTGTCCTTGTACTCTTTTATATATCTTGTAATTGGTGTGGGAAAACACCATGAAAGTAGAAAAAAACGGTCCCTGCCCTTATGGAGCTATTAACTAAAGGAAAACACAATTTTACTTAATGATTTAAGATGGGGAAAATGCATGCAAAATAATGAGTTCTTGCATGACATGTCAGTTTTCCAAACCAACTATAAGACCCTTCAGGGCAGGCATTATTTTAAACCATCCCAGTAACTTCTAAAGTTCCATGTACTCAAAAATCAAAATATAACTAAAATAATTTCACAAACCAGCTGTATATTACATAATGAAAGGAAAATTTCCCTACAATAGGCTGTGTAATAGTCTTTCCACTCTATAAAATGGAGACTTAAGAGACCCCATTCTTAAGAGGCTTCATTTAATTTAAGTATGCTTGTGGGGTAGTGGTAGAGCTCCAGGCCTTCCTCAGTTCAAATATGGCCTCAGCTTTTATCTCTGATTCCAGACAAGGCTTGTAATCTCATTTGCCTCAGTCTCCTCCTCTGTAAAATGAGCTAGAGAAAGAAATGGCCCATATCTTTGCTAAGAAAACCACAAACGGGATCACAAAGCATCAGAAACTAAGTTTCTCTGTTGCAGAATTGGTTGATGCCTTTACAACCAGAAACTCATTTGCACACACATACACACCCCCTCATTATAAAATTTTAACTTTCCTCAAGATTACTCTTGTTCAATTTGATCTAATTTTACTTAGAGAAAGGAAGAAAACGACTGTCTGACAGCCCTAAATGTAATAACAAAAGCCCAAACCACAAATAACCTGTGTCCCTCTTTATTAGCACACTGGGAATGGGTGGTGGACAGTTCTGGACTTGTGATTTCATTGGTGTATGGAACTCCAGATTAAGAGGCAGAATGGCAATTGTCCCACAAGTTGACTTGTCTTAGAGACACTAAAAAATTGTTTCCAAAGGTAACACAGCCAATTTGTGAGAAACAGGCCAGCCAGTCTGCAAGTTCCTATCTCAGCTTCAACCTGAACTTTACAGTAATGACGTTTCCCCAAGTCTTTTTTACATAGATCATGAACTGAATCATTGCAGGGAATGCACACATTAGTGAAATCAGATTCATTTAAATACTTCAACTCTCACAGGAGCTTCATCTAAATCATGTCATTCCCTAGGCAGAAGCAGCTGGTGTTCAGTGCCAGTGGTATTTAATTTTACCTGCAATTATTACATAGGTATGGAAGTAAAAATGAATAGTAACCAAAGCATGTGAACGTATGGAAAGGGAATATCACATTTTTTGGCAGATGTTACATATGAGATCCATTAACTGTTTTTATAAATCACGTTTACCTCATCTATGTCAGATTCCCCAAAAGAGCTTAAAGATGTGTATTATTTTTCAGCTTATAGTTGATAAATTTAAGAATAATTATGACTTTCAATATTTATATAAGCAACCCCATTCTAAAAGAAAGCTTGATCATGTTGGGCTAGAAAGATACTAATGAATGATTTATCTCTATATAAATTTTATTGCAAATGTAAAATTAAGATGAGGGCATAAAATCAGTGAATATTTATATGATACATGAAAATTCCTTAAAAATATTTTTATTAAGGCCTCAAATGACTTATGAGATTTTAAAATCTATTATTTGGCTAAGAAAATATTAATGTACACCCACCCATAAGACATTTTCACAAATATAATTTCAAGATTTATAATTTCACTCAGATGTGATATTCCTTATTTCGTTATGAAATGAAATATTTACATTTTCTGGGACTCTGGGAGATTAGTTTTTGCCTGATCTTGCCCTAAACCAAGATTCCATGTTATTTTCAGGGCATTTCCAAACCAAGATATTCATTCCTTCCCTAACTCCTTCCCCATTTCCTCCCCCCTCTTTAATGCGTTGTCTTGCTCCATTAAAATGTAAGCTGAATGAGGTCAAAGGGGATTGTCGTGCTTGCATTCATATTCCCAGTAATTAGCACAGTGACTGGCACACAGTGTTTAATGAATGTTTTGTCCTTCATTCATAAATGAAAACATATGTCTAAACTCTAGCAGAGTTGTATTTCCAAGATAAAAGTCACTTTAAAAAGATGACAAAACCCCAAATTTGACTGAGAAGATTCAATAGAATTCAGAGAAAAGAGACAGTGAATATAAAGAGTAGGTGCAACTTCATGCTGGTGATGCCTTTTTCTTTCTTTCTTTTCTTTAATGTAATGTAAGCAGCTAATATTTAGGAGAATTTTTAAACAAAAAGTTGCATATTAATATTCATACACAAAAACTTAAACATAGGTGACATTAGCACACATACATGCGTACATAAACTCAAATATTTACATTTTTAAAAACAATTTCCATTTAACATATGAAATTCTTTAACACATAAAACCATTGAGAGCTACTACAAAACAACATAACTAGAACATCAGTTTGCTACAAGCATATAAAAAACATACATTAAGTGATTTCTTGGAGTTTCAAGTTACCCCTTTATAATATGATCTTACTTGCATATAGTCCTTTCAATTATTATTATGGACTTACAAAAGAGGTTTAATTTATTTTCCAGGTATATCACAAGCTCAAGAAAACGGACCCAACAGTTAGGCGATAGAATTATGCTGTAACAACTTAATTGCACATAATGCTTTAAAGTAGGTTTGGATGAAGTTCTTAAACACTTTGGTATATATCACTTAGGGACCATTATTAGATGTAGTAGGTATTTCAAAAGTCCCTTCATTCCCCATTTTGCTTTAAAATGGACAAGTCTTTGGTAAAAGTTCTACATTTTGGGCATTTAATATCAATTAAAATGGTCCCCAAACCAATAAATGACGCTGCTTTATTATTAGTTCATAATAAAACTTCATTTTACCACCGCTTCTGAAGCAATGTGGAAATATTGATATTCATTTTCCAAAAAAAAGAGAACATTAATAGTTTCAGCCTTTTACCTGTAATCAGCAGAGGAATTAATAGGTTTAGCCAAAATTTTCTCTGTTAATCCTTTGTCTTGTGAAATCTCAACTGCAAAGTCCATAATTTGCAGTAACTATAGACATCGTTCAACATCATACGTGATCATGGTTGGTTGAAAAAGATGTGACATTAAAGTCAGAGAGTGACTTTCCTCTGATAAACCAAAAATTAACCCCACAGTATTTCTGTATTAGCTATACTAGTTACCAGGTAATTCTCATTAAAAACCCCAAACAATTCAATTTGCTACAAGATAAATTTTTGCAAATGTATAAAACAGCAGATATACAAGGAGAACACCAAACATACTTTATTAGCACAAAGAAGCAGCCATAACAAGGCACAGCAAGCAGAAACATACATCCACAATAAAAGGGTTAGTGTTGCATACAAATATAACTTTTCTTGTATTTGTAGCCTTGGCAATTGCCAGAGGGGTGTAAAATAACATTTTGTAGCAGCAGGCAAAGAAACTAAGGAGCACTCACCATAGGTACAGAGCACATTAACAAAAGACACAAGTGTGGAGAGTCAACTATCTTAGTGCAAAATGTCTAGGACAGAATCGTTCATTCAGTCCGATGCTAAGAAAAACACTAGAACTCGATATTACTTCCAAAATAGCTCACTCAAGTAGTATCGCATACTATTCTAAGTGACAAAAAGGTGCTAATGTAGTTATTTACAGATATGATGGTTGTACAGTACCTTTTACATCTGTAATTTAACTTTCAGATTTTCCATTAAAAATTAACTCTATTGGAACGTTATAAATTATAATCAGTGACTCATATTTTACATCAAAAGAGATAAATACTGCCATTCCAAACCATTAAACGCAGCTCACCTTCAGGAACCACTCTAGTTATTATTAACTAACTAGTGTCAGGGCTGCTTCTATACACTTTGCTTTTCATTTTTCCATGGTTCAAAAACTGATTATGGGCATGAAAAGTGATCCAGTTTCCATGAATCAAAGTTTAGATTGCACGTCAGCATTTAAAAATTCACATGCAGCACTAAGTGGTCAGCAGCTATTTCAAATGCCTGTTCAAGTTAAAGCACTAATCAAAAATGATCTCTCTCCTACTTATGGTCTCCAAATAAAATTCTACTATTGATTACACATGAATCTAAAGTTTTAAGAACTATTCTTTAGAAAAACTGGGATTGGGAATCTTGTAAAGGAGAAAAGGAGATTACAAACAATACCAACACTGAAAAGTGGACTGCACAGTGCCCTTGTGGCCAGAGCTTTTCGTTTTCTAAAAGGCAGCAGGCAAGGTAAGCCACCTGACTTCTTGGACTTCTGAACCTTGATTTAGAGGAACTACAAACATTACAACTTTTGTAAGATTATAGAAAAAATTCTTAGAAAAAATACTCATTTCAAATATTAGTCACACTGTTGAAATGCTCACCCAACAATATTAATCTTTTGTTCTTCAGTAGGAAATAGAATATCATAGCAAATGCCCCAGAATTGCTTCATCCTATTACTACAACTATGAAAAACCAAACATTTAGAAAAATCAGCAAATGTGTGTTTGTGTGTGGGTAGGCCTTATTGAACATGTGCAGCTTTGTCCTCTACTAATTATTTCAATAGGCACCACAGTTATTTGTATAAGTAACAGCAGACAGCATTGGACAGATACTAAAACTAAGAATAAGTATGATATTGCAAAAAACCTAATACTGGTACATGTGCTTGCTACGGTATACTGTCGGATGCACATAAAAGCAAACCTAACAAAAGCCTACTTGGGGCACTGACTGGAGTTTACTTTGCCTTTATTGGTTCTCGCTCTAACCAGCGCACCCTAACTTTCTGTTTATAGTGATACTCCTTTAAAAAGTCCTGTAACATAGACGGTAAGGGGAGACCATCGATGCCATCATAAGTAGTGCACCTACAGATGACGGCTCGGCAGATGTACTGCAGGCTGAAAGGAAAAGTCCTGTTTAGGGATACAGTCAGTAACGGTTCAAAAAACATGCAGGAGCTTGGGTCTTTGTAATGTTCTAGGAGCCCGGTCACGGTGGAGGAGTGAAACACGCAGGGGTCGTGGGCATCGAAGCTGAAGTTGTGGTTCCACTGCTCGATGCGGGCGTGCAGGGAGCGGTTGTAGCGGCGGAAGCTCACCGAGAAGAGGTAGTCCTCTTGTGCAGAGTCCCTGAGCAGGAAAGTGCCCTCAGGCTTCCCCTCCAGGAGGGCCTCCGCTTCATATCGGTCCATCACCCCCCAGTAACAGGGGTTCCCCGTGATCTGAAGCAGATCGGGCACGAGGCAGTGAATGTAGTCGATCTGCGTGTGAACCTTCCAGGCCCCCTGGCGGCTGCCGTGGCCATGGCTGTCCCCGGAGCCCTGGCGCTGCTTCTGCCGCCGCGCCTGCAGACAGAGGGTAGGGGCGTCCTCCTCCGAGTCACAGCCTCCTGGTGGCGCGGCGGCATTTTCTCCAGTCATCTCCGTCATTCCCGGGGCTAACTTTGGTCCCAGCTTATATAAGGGATTCACCTGTGCAGTGGCCTCAAAGGTATGGATTTGTGCATTGGGGGGAGGGTCCACGCCTTCTTCGATACTGAGCCGCCTTCTTTCCCGAAGTCTATCTTCTTCATCTTCAGTAGAAACCAAAGACGGATCAAAGGTATCAAAGAAGGTCGAATGGGGGCTCACGGGAGCCGTGTGCTGCTTAATCAAATGCCACTTCTGGGCTAGATCGGATCCAGCGGGAAAAGGACATTTTTCAAGCATTAATTCAGAAAGGTGTATTTTTCTTTTATTAGAAAAGAGGGGTTTCGCTTGTTTATTGTAAGTTCTCATGGGAAAGCATAAGCCCACAGTGTCCTGCAGCCTCTGCCTCAGAGACCGACTTCCCACCGTCCTGCTGGAAACGCTCTCCATGTCGTGGACGGAGCTCACGCCATACCGTCTCTCTCTCCTCTGCAGACCACTTCGGGGCCTGCCAAACCGTTTCTCAGTATCTAGAGAACTTTGTGTCTTTGTAGAACAGGAATGTTTCTTCTTCCCACCCCACGGAGCATGTCGAGAGTAAGAGTCTCTGCGGGCCAGTCTCGTTCCTGTGGTGGTGAGGCACGAGTCATTTTCCTTCTCAATGCTTATTTCTACAATCTGAGGAATATCAGCGGCACAATTTTGGTTTCTTCTTGAAGAATTCTTTGAAGGGCTTAATTCAAGTTGTAAGGCAACATTCTCTCTTAAGGGACTGCTTTGTTGCTGAGGAGTCATATCCCCTATGCTGATGTTCCTTTCTTTAACAGATAAACATCTATTGGAGTTCACATCTATATTTTCACTGCTGTTTCCACCTTCATGGTTAAAAAGACTCTGACACCTGTACTTGAAGTTGTTCCACATCTTCCCCACTTTATCCATTGATTAAGATATCTAAATTCAAATGAGGGAAAAAAACATCAAAAATGAGTCAGTTAAGGTACCTTTTGAAAATCAGACAGTTCCTTCCCTAGCGCAAATGAAATGCCAGAGAAGTAGGATATTGGCAATGTAAACTTTACTAAGCTTTCCTCTTGGATAATAAGGGGGAAAAATTCTGTTTGAGAATGATTTAAAAAAAACACACCATGATTTCACTTCTGCAAGTAGAGTAATAAAAAGTTTCCTATGGGTTATCAGGTCCTACATTTGACAGGTGGCAATTTGGAAGAAAAGGACCAGCCAAGTAGAATTTGTACCTACATAATGCAAAGAACATTCTGCAAGGCATCCCAAATGTGAATTATGAGGGAAGGTATGGGGATAATTGTGAAGGTTTCACTATGATTATCATTTAGTTCAATGGGTCTATTTTTTTCCTCCTTATCTTCAATGCCCAGGATAATGTCTACTGCACTATAGGCATACAGATACTGCCTGATCTGACCTCATTCCTATATTAACAAACAGTATAGATTGTAAACCATCCACAACTTCATCTGGTGAGACTGTAGACCATTTCCTATGATAAATCCTCCATAAAGAGACTACCAATGTACTAGGGTCTACTTCTAAGATCTCTTGATATTACATGGGTACCAAGAGAATATGATGCCATATAACTGGTATTCTCTTATTTTATGACTCCCTATCTTTTTGATTCAATTTAACTCAATTCAAGCACTTATTAAGCATCAACTATATAAAAAAATATTTTAAGGGCAGCTCAATGTAGTGGATGGACTTGAACAAGAATTTCAAGCATGATGGGCAGCCTAAGGCAGAGAGGGAGGAATATGGATCAGCAAATACAGGAAACAGAAAGTTTGGTTGGAATATAAAATAATATGATGTGCTTGTAAACCATTTCCAAATACAATCCAAACTAGATTAAAATATAATTGGGAAGAAAAACTAAGTCATACATCATGTAGAGGAATCCATCTTTATAGATCTGTGGCCCCTATTTCTATTTGAGCTTAGAACCCCTGGATCTGGAGGGAGGAAGTTATTGTTAAGTCATTTCAATCATACCTAATTCTTCATGATCCCATTTGGGGTCTTTTCAGCAGAAATGCCAGAATGATTTGCTTTTTCTTTCTCCAGCTCATTTACAGATAAGGAACTGAGGCAAATAGCCTCAGCTCTATCCACTGTGCCATCTCATGACCTCACACTCAGAAAGACCTGAGTTCAAATCCAGCCTAAACATTTTCTAGCTGTGTGACCTTAATTTCTATTTGCCTCAGTTTCCTCAACTGCAGTTTGGGGATAATTACATTTATATTGCAGAATTATTGTGAGGATAAAATGAGATACTATTTATAAAAAAGCACTTAGTACAATGCCCAACACATAATAGGAGCTGTATAAAATGCTTGCTATCTATATTATTCCCTTTATTCTTCCCTTCCTTTCTCACGACTCACACAACTACCACCTTAGTTCAGGTCCTTTCCTGATTCAAATTCTTCCTCTCTTCAATTTGTTCTCCAGGAAACTGGCAGAATATCATCCAAGTGCTTTCTTGCTCTATCATCTTCCATGCTTCTCTACTGCTATCACCACATAAATATCTCCATTGAGAAATTCAAGCTCTCCTCAAACTAACCCTCCCTTCTTGCTCTTCTATGACCTATGAACTGTTGCAATTAATGACCGAGTCTCAGCCCTCAACCTTCTTGACCCCTTCTGCAGCCCTGATTGATGCACACAACTTTCTTGGATGCTCTCACTGACGACACTGCCCTTTTGTTCTCTTACCATTCGTTTTCAGAGTCATATGCTATATTCGAGTGTTAGACTTAAAATCAAAAAGAGGTGTCTGACAAACAAAACTAATGCAGACAAGATTAGGAGGGAAGCAATAAATTGGGAAATCATCTTTACATTTAAGGGTTCTGATAAAGGTCTCTTTTCTAAAATATATAGAGAATTGTCTCATATTTATGAGAATTCAAGCCATTCTCCAGTAGATAATGGTCAAAGGATATGAGCAGACAATTTTCAGATGAGGAAATTAAAACTATTTGTAGTCATATGAAAAGGTGCTCCAAATCACTATTAATCAGAGAAATGCAAATTAAGACAACTCTGAGATACCACTACACACGTCAGATTGGCTAAAACGACAGGAAAAGATAATAACGAATGTGGGAGAGGATGTGGGAAAACTAGGACACTGAGATACATTGTTAATGGAACTGTGAACGGATCCAACCATTCTGAGAGCAATTTGGAACTATGCTCAAAAAGTTATCAAACTGTGCATACCCTTTGACCCAGCAGTGTTTCTACTGGGTTTATATCCCAAAGAGATCTTAAAGGAAGGAAAGGACCCCACATGTGCAAGAATGTTTGTGGCAGCACTTTTTGTAGTGGCTAGAAACTGGAAATTGAATGGATGCCCATCAATTGGAGAATGGCTGAATAAATTATGGTATATGAATGTTATGGAATATTATTGTTCTGTAAGAAACGACCAGCAGGACGATTTCAGAGAGGCCTGGAGAGACTTGCATGAACTGATGCTGAGTGAAATGAGCAGAACCAGGAGATCATTGTACACGGCAACAACAATACTATATGACCATCAGTTCTGATGGACATGGCTCTCTTCAACAATGAAATGTTTCAAACTACTTCCAATTGTTCAGTAAAGAAAGCCATATACACCCAGAGAGAGGGATGTGAAATGTGGACCACAACATAACATTTTCATGCTCTCTATTAATGTTTGCTTGCATTGTTTCCTTTCTGATTTTTTTCTTGTAGATATTTTTTTTTCTTGCACAGCAAGGTAAAAGTGTGGAAATATGTGCACATATATTCGACTTGTCAAGTATTTTAACATAATTAACATGTAGTGGACTTCCTGCCATCTAGGGGAGGGAAGGGGACTAGATGGGAAAAATTTGTAAATGCAAGGGTAAATGTTGAAGAACTACCCACACATATGTTTTGCAAATAAAAAGCTTTAATTTAAAAAAAAAAAATCAAAATAAATAAATAAATAAGAGGTGTCTGAAAGCAACTCTTAAACACTCACTAACTCTGTAATTTTGGATAACTAACTTGTCTGCTCCATGAGGCAGACATGCCTTACTTGAAAAAAAATAGAAAGATAGACTGCCTGAGTGATGACCAAGGTTACTCCCACTTCTAAATCTATGAACCCTATTATGCTGTAGTTCTACTCTAAAATCTCTATCGTGGGCTGCTTCTCTCTCCACTCTTTCATTTTGTGAGCTCATCAGTTCTCATAAGTTCAATTACTATCTCTAACTAGGTGATTCTCAGATGGAGAGAGCTAGTTTTAATGTCTCTCTCTGGAGAGGTCCTAATTAGAATTTATTGTCCTCATCATTGCTTCCAGGCCTCACTTCCAAACTTCCTCTTTTCCTTCAATAGCCCCATTTTTCTTCTAGTCACCCGAGTTCAGTAACCTTAGGGTCATTCTCTTCTCTTCATTGTCACCCACTCCACACATCAAATTAGTTGCCAAATCTTTTTTTTTTCATTTTTATCTCTATAAGATCATCAAATAAATATCTCCTATCCTGTCACAGAGTCAGTCACCACCTCATGTCAGGTTTCATCAAGTCAGGTTTCATCAACTTCTACAAATCCACCTAGTTTGTGTTTCTGTATCAAGCCTTCTTATGCCTATCTCTGCCACTACTAATCCATATCACAAAGCAACTAAAGTGATTTTTTTTTTAAATGCAGGTCAGACTGTATCATCCCTTACTCAATAAAACTCTAGTAGCTCACTATTAAATTACTCCCCTGTACAGCATTTAAAACTTCACAAACTGGCTCTATCCTGCCTTTGCAGTCTTATTACACATTATTTACTGGCATTCTTGTGGCTCAAAGATATGTCACTTGCCTCTCATTTACATGTCTTTCTTCTGGCTGTCCCCATCCCTGAAGTGCTTCACTTCCTTACTTTTGCCTTTTGAAATTCCTAGTATACTTCAAGACTCAATTTGAGTACCACTTTGTGCTTGAGGCTTCCCTCTTTCTCACTAGTTTTTCTTTTACCTGCTTTTTTATGTGCTTCCGTTTTGTACAGACTTACATTTATGTACCTACACCAGTGAGCAGAAGTGGAGTAGAAAAAAAAAAAAACTGGAGGCAAGAATACCCAAGTTAAAATCTGGCCACAGACACATTTAGCTGTGTGATCCTGGAGAAGTCATTAATATCTATTTCCCTCAGTTTCCTCAACTATGAAAGGGTAAAAATAGCACCTACCCCTCAAGAGGTTGTTTTGAGGTTCAAGTTATAGGTAATATCTATAAAAAACATATAGGACAGAAAGTTCTATGGAAATGCTTACTTCTTTCCCTAAATGCTTATAGTCTCCCCTGACAGAATGTAAAGTCTTTGAGGAAAAGGACGCTTGTCTTTGTGTCTCTATAAATACACTTCTGGATACTTATATTTCTGGTATAAGCAGATGAAACTCAAAGAATAATCTCCTACAGTATTATATTTTAAGGCATTTCTTTACAATATTTAACAGAGTTGTTAAAAGCAAATTTAACATTTATGTTTTCTTCTTGACACTTGGCAAGTTACAGGAAGTATCTTTTTTTCTAGAGGGAGAAGACAGGCAAACAGAAAAGGCTAAAATTCCATGAAAGCCCTTGGCATCAAAGAAATTCTACCAATTTTTGTGTTTAATACTTATCTGGCCTACTGAAGCTTAGCATATTCAAAAGTGCATGAGGTCTGCTTATATTAAACTCAGAATAATAGATTTATAAAAGAGTCCAGTTCCTTTTGTCTACATTGGTGGAAAACCCCACAATCTTCTACTGCCCTAAGTCATTCATTATTCAGAGGATAGTTCTGCATTGCAAAGATGTGTGTGGTTTCATTTACAAAAATAACAAAACTGGAGCCCAAGGTAAGGAAGAAACACATATCTCTGTATCTGATGTGATGAATAAATGTTTTACTGATGGTTTGTATGCCATTAATAAACTCAAAAACTTTAGAAAGGGAAGATTAAAATATGAACTGCCCTATTTGGCTTTCAAAGTCCTTGAGAACCAGACCCCAACCTATTTTTCTAGTTTCTCTTTTCTCACTGCAACCATCTTGGCCAGATTAGACTATTCTCTGTCAATCACATATTATACTACTGTGCCTATGGATGAAATACACTTACTCCTCCTCACCTCTGCCTCTCATAATACATATTTCAAGGCTTAGATCAAGCACTACCTTCTCCATGATGCTCTCCCTGATTTCCTTAGCCAAAAAAAGCTAGTGATGCTAGGCTATACCAATGGGAGGAAAGACTAATGAAAAGATGTTCCCAGTGTGTTTTTCCCTGGTAAGACATTGTGTTCAGTCCTGGTCATCAAACAGGAAGGGTACTAACAAGCTAATGAGCGCTAAAGAGGCCAAACAAGAGTAGCCCATACAGCCAGTCCTGTGTGAGAATCACAATTAGTCTGAAAAAAAAAAAAAAAAAAAAAACACTCAGGGGAAAATCCTTAAACACGTAAAGGGCTGTCTTGTGGCAGAAGACCTAGACTTGTCTTGCTTGATCCCAGTTTGCAGAAGCTATAGATACAACAAAGTAGCAAAGGTTTAGTATAAGGAAAAACTTCCTAACAATTAGAGCTATCCAAAAACAGAATGAGACTATGAGACCTAGTAGTTGGAGAGCTGGCCACTTGTGAGATATAAAGTGAGCAAATACAGTCCATCTCAATATGATTCTATAATAAATTTGCATTTCCTTAAACATGTAGAACAAGTAAAAACATGTTTACTATTATATAATTTTACAGATCAATATATCACATAAATGTATATGCACAAGAATTTACTTTTGTTACTTTAGCATAATATACAAATATTTAATTAGCACCCTCTCTCCTCTCTCCCTTTTCCCCCCTCCATTTTCACCTCTTTCCAAAAATTATAACTCTCTATTCATAGAACTCTTGCATCTCAGTAAAAATCTCAATCATCTTTCTTTTTCTGTCCTGAATAAACATTTAGAACATTAAAAAGAAGTATTCCTATTTTCAACCCCAAATTCAAACATTTTAATCAGACTGAGCGGGATATCAGTATATCAGTAAATAAATAACTAATATTTAAAACTTATATGTGACATTTGTACAAATAAATCAGTCTTATTTGTTCATTTTCATTATCAATGAAAGCATTCACTCCCCATTTCCCTCCCTTATATCATTCCAGACCAAATTAAAAAAAAAATTTTTCTCTCACAAAATGCTCCCATATTTTCTTTGCTTGTGCTTCCCCAAATCTCATTTCTGTTTTAAAACAACACTAACCACAGCTGCCAGATGAGATTCTTTAGGAACTTTCAATCAAGCAGGCAGCTGCTTCCCAAAAGCCAGAAGAGAAGGATCAGTATACTCCCATGTCTGCCTGTTTCTCTTTCCACCTCCTTCCCACTTCTGAGCTGGAGGCCCACAGGTATCTGACTTGGCTAACAATGAATTGTGGTACATGGCAGGCAATGAAGAGATTTGTTTAGGCTTCAAATGACTTTCAATCTTGTGATGAAAGCATGGGATTAGTAGTCAGAAGTTACAGCCACTGCCCAAGTCTCCTCTTCCATCAAAAGTTTGCAAGATTCAAGTGTGAAACTTGAAAGAAAAGAAACAAAAACATAAACATTTTTTAATCATTGTGCAAACAATATTCCTATGTCTGTCTTTCACTTACCTAAAATCACTGGCATTTACATAGATCTCCCATCAAATAGGCTTCATTATGGGAATGTTACTAAAATAAAGGAAAGAAATATTAGTTAACTTCCAATTTACTTGATTACTGATTACCATGTAAACATTAGGGTATATGATTTAGTCAAAAAATAAGAATTTCTAAAATTAACAAAATTTCTATCACATATGCAAATAATTCTCTTCCCTTTTTTTCCCCAAGGAAAATGTGGGGCTTGAGGAAGGACTAAAGGCAAAATTAGAGGGGGGGGGGGGTAGATAAGAGTTAAATGATAATACTTTCCTCCTACCTCCCTGGTAATGACAAGTAGCTCATACATTTTTACTCTACCTGCTTTGGCCATGGACAAAGAATATTCATATAGTTTAGAAAAAAAAAAAACTATTCTGGCAATAAAGATGTATTTTTTTTTAAAGTAAGAGGAAAAGGATTAAAAGTTAGGGCCGTTTAGAGAAAATATTATTCTTGACTCTTATCCAAAGTATTTTTCTCCTGGAATATGTTGTGTTCTCTCTCAACCTGTTCCACAACATGAGAAAATACATCATTTAAAAACTTATAACAATACAATGAAAATTGATAACAGCTACTGTGGCACAGTACAAACAATAAACTTGGGAGTCAGGAAGCTGACTAATGCTTAGCAACTCCGTGACCCCATAGGTAGGTAATTCAATATAATTTATATGAAACTCAGTTTCCTCATCTGTAAAATGCAGAGAATATGATTTCTACTATTCCCAACCTGAAAACATCACTAGTTCTAGCATTCTTACATTCTTTTTTTTTTAAATTTTATTTTATTTGCAAAATATCTGTATGGGTAATTCTTCAACATTAACCCTTACATAGCTTTCTGTTACAAAATTTTCCCCCCTATTCCCCACCCCTCCCCTAGATGGCAGGATATCCACTACTTGTTAATTATGTTAAAATACTTGACAAATCGAATATATGAATACATATCTCCACACCTATCATTGTTGTGCAAGAAAAAACATCTACACGAAAGACATATCAGATAAAGGAAACACAATGTAATCAATGCTAAACCAATTCCTGGTTTAAATCCTACCTAGTCAGAACGTACAAGATGTTTTGATGATTTGCTGTACTTTCTTTGTTAATATTTTACTTAAACTTTTTTGCATCAATATCCATTAGCAATAGTTGTATAATAATTTTCTTTTTCTATTATGTTTTTTCCGTGCTTAAGCATCAAAACCATATTATCTGACTATTTGATCCAATTCTTGTCCCTCTCTTCTTCCCCTTTTGAAAATCAACTTATTGGAGTTCAATTTGAGAATTCAACTTTTCTAATATTTATTTAAATTCTCTATTTCTTATTTATATGAATATCTTATATTTTTATAAATCCAATTAATTTAAATTAGCAGTTCTGTCACAGAATTAAACAAAATAGTTTAATATCCTTTATTTTTTAATTTGTTAGTTATTTTTCATTTCTGATACTATCAATTTGGTTTCCTTTTCTCCTATACAAAATTTTATGGGCTGAAGGTTTATCTGTTGTCTTGAGTTTTAAAAAATAGCCTTTAAATTGTCAGTTGAATTTTTTATTTTCAATTTTGATCTATTCTGTGACTTTAGAAATTTCTGTATTAGTATTAAACTGAGGCATTTTTATTTGTTTCTTTCCTTGTTTCCTTTATTAGTTGCATATCCAATTTATTGATCTGGGTCCCCCCTCCCACCTCCTTCCTGTTGATGAAAACATTTTGAGATATTGCCAAAGTGACTTTCTTGAAAATGTTTAACATCACTGACAAGTGATTCTGCAACATTCCTGGAAAAGGAGTCATCTTGTCTCTACTTGGAACACTTCTGACAGGGAAGTCCCTATATATACAAAACAGTTCATTACATTTTTGGAGAACTATTATTTTTAGGGAGTTCCTCCCTATATTGAAGAAAAACTTTCTAAGAACCCCCCCCCAAATACTCTCCTATGGACAAGCCTAATTTTTTATTTAAGAAAAAAAGAAAAAAAAAAGTCCTTTACATAGTTGAAGGCAGAATTCAATATCCATGTAGCCTTTCTTATTCTATGGAATCTCCCCAGAAATATCAAAGCCCTTCATGAAATGTGATGACCAATGTTCTAATAACAGTGAATTTGGAATCAAAGAGGTTTGGGTTTGAATCCTGTATCTTACTCTTCCCAGGTGTGTAATCCTTGGCAATTGATTTACCCTGTTCCTGAGGGTACAATTTCCTGAGTACAAGTCATATCTTCTTCACATGAACTTCACCTTTCATTTCACCTCCTCCAATAACTAACTGTATATTTAATTTCCCCCCCCTTAATCTAAATATAGACCTTCATTTATTCCTGTTCAATTTAAGCTTATTAAATTCAGTTTGTCTTGTTACAGCAAGTTAAGATTGTTTGGCTCCTGATCCTGATTATTAGCTACCCTAAGCTTCCTGTCATTCAAAAATTTTATAAATAGAATTAGCTTTCATCTAAGTTATTGATAAAAATGTTGAACACAATAAGGCCAAAGTCAAACTGATTCCTCCATGTTGACACTATTATGATTAAGAATACTCAATAAGTCAGGTTGTTCAAAGAATCAAATTAAACTAAGTGCACCATCATCCTATTTAAAAATCTAACATTCATACCTTTAAGATTTTTTTTTTTTTTTTTTTTTTTTTGCTGAGGCAATTGGGGTTAAGTGACTTGCCCACGGTCACACAGCTAGAAGTGGTAAGTGTCTGAGACCAGATTTGAACCCAGGTCCTCCTGACTTCAGGGCTGGTGCTTTATCCACTGCGCCATCTAGCTGCCCCCCTTTAAGAAATTTAATCAAGATTTTCATCTACCTTGTGTGGAATACTCTGCAAGATAAGTTTTTAGATAAGATAATGTCTCAATCACTGATCTCACATTCCAGTAGAGAGGAAAGACCTCAAAAACAGACTAGATATTCCATGACATGTATTGAACTATGAGAAGCTTAGGAGACCAGTTGTAAGAGTATGAGAAAGACTTCATGGAAAAAAATTACAGTTGAGCTATATTTTAAAAGATGGAGAAGAATCCAAGAGGGCAAGTGAGGGGAAGCATTCTGGGCACAGAGAGGAACATGAGTAAAGACTCCATGCGAGGAAGGTTCAGGATCTTTTCCTGAGGTGGAAGGGTTGTACCTGAGTGACTTGCATATAAAAGACCTTTAATATTTGAACTGAATTCTCTCACTTAATATCTACCATTATATTTTCCTTGTAAACTTTTGTAGTAAATCATTCTCTAAAAATTCAGGAAGGTAGCATGTTTGTTGCTTCAGGGAAGAGAGGGAAAAGGAAACTCTGACCTACACTTCCCTCTTCCAACCCTAAACAGACATTAGGGAATTCAGAGCAAAGAGGTAGCACTGGAAAAAAAAAAAAAAAAAGAACAGAAAGCACTAGTGACCTCCTAGGTAGGTCACTACTTATCTTGTGTGTAGCACACAAGAAGAATGGCCCTAGAGAACAGAGGGAGCAGTTTGGAAGGTAGCTGGATTAATACCACCCCTTTCCTTCTCCCAAATAAAAAGAAGCTCTTTTCACTCCCTATTCCTTATGCTAGTAAAGATTCAGTTATAAATTTTTGTATGTCTCAACTGTCTGAGACATAGAAGGTTTTCTACTTAACCAAGTGCTTTGTAGATGTTCAAAGACCAACAGTAAGCGGGCTTGTTTTCTTTCTTTCTTTTTTTTTTTTTTGGGGGGGGGGTGATGTTAGGAGGAAGAACCTGTTATGTTTCTGGATATTTCTTCTTTTAATAAAGAAGTTTTTTTTTGTTGTTTTGTTTTACTTTTAAGCTTTACTGTAACTTCTAGCACAATTTAGCATGGGCATTTGGGCCTAGTCAACAGTTCCACCCCTGACACAGCTAATAAAAGCCTTAAGTTTTTGCCTAAATTTAAAAATAACACAAGTCTTAAACTGTGGCATAACTTCTCTGCCACAACTGGAAATGTCTTCTCATATGTAACATCTGTCCAAATGAATATTTTATGAATCATTTGAACTCTTGTACTGTTTCCTAGGAAATACTTTTGGAATTTAGATGTTCAAAACAGTCTGCATTCCTTGGTTCTGGCTAGCACAGTACAGATTAGCCATGCTTAGTTTATGTTGTAGATTAGCTATAATGTCAACTACGTTCATGAGGTTTTTTTGTTTTTGTTTTGGCTCCAAATGTTTTTGGACAAATTGATGTCTCAAAATTTAATTTTCTTGTATATACTAGATACTGAATAAATATAAAATTCTAACGTTATGTTTTATTCTCTGACTAGGCAATGCTTTTTAGAGTACTATACTGTTTTGAAGATGTTTTAATATTCTTTTAATCTGGCCAACTCTATTAGGGCTTGCTTCAGTCAGATTGCCCTGCACTGTATTATGCACCAGAAGGAAATTATTGGTGGCAATAAGCAAAAAATAAGGTCAAGATATTTTGTTGATGGATTCATGATGTCAATGGTATGGATATTCTGATCATCTAAACTTACAATTCCTTCTTGGTCATGTTTTTTTCATAAACTATTCTTAAGTACATGAACTTAATATCCAAGATATTAATCTTATATCAATAATCTCAATTCACAACTGGTGCAGCCTTTTGGGTCATTTTCACCCCCATGTGATAATGCAATTTGTGGTGCTCAAGCCATTTTGTTGTATTTTAATTTATGGTACTGGGAAGTTACAACTTCTTTAGATCTCAATTTTCTTCTCTGTAAAATGAGGCATCTAGCCCAAATTATCTCTAATATCCTCTCCAAAACTAAAATCCTATGAGTTTCACAAATTGCCATGGCCAAAAAAACAGAATAATAATTCCTCTGGTAGTTAGCCTACTCGTGATGAGTCCCCTCCTTACTTATGGAGTCTAGTCCTCAGATAGTATACTGTTGGAAATGCCCTTGAAACAGTACAGTAAAACTGAGAGAGGCAGAGGAAATTAAAAAAAAAAAAAAAATCAAACCCCAAAAGCTGCTTCTTAGAAAAAAAAAAAACAACCCCCCCATATTTATAAAGCAAACACACAGAATCAAAATGTGAGTATCAGATGATTCAAAAGAGGATTTCCAATCATGCTATCACACAAAGCAAAAATTAAAATTCTTAACATTAAAAGATAAGGAAATCACATTATGTTTAAAGGAATTACAGGCAACAAAACTATGAATATTAAAACATATGCTTTTTTAAATGAAACTAAATTCACATAGGAAAAGTTGCTTGAGTTGCAGAAAGATATGGATGGTAAAACAATAATGGTAAGAGAATTTAATGTTCCTTTGTAAAGCTTAATTAATTTAACAAAGATAAATAACAAAGAAAATAGAGTATAGAATAAACTTTTGGAAAATTTAAAAGCAGAAAGATTTATGGAGTGATCAAAAAAAGAAACATTAAAGAATATAAATTTCTCAGCACTAAGTGGCACCAGCACAGAAAAATTACAGATAAATACAGATATAGTAAACACATACTTTATAGATCAGAATTCAATAAAAATAATAGTACAGGGAGCATAAACAAAAGGCAGATGTGAAAAGAAACATTAATAATAAAGACCTCCAAAATAAGTGGATCAAAAACATAGTAAAATAATAATTATATAAAAAGCAAGGATAATAATGATCAGGCAGATAACAAAATTTATGGAATGAAGCTAAAGTTATTCCATAAGAAAATTATGTTGCTAAGACAGTAACAAAATAGAAAAGGCATTTAATAAACTGAATCAATTTAAAAATAAGAAAAACTAACAAACTGAATATCTTTAAAATCAGAGGAAAAATAAATTGAAAACCAAAAGACTACAGAAACTGTAAAACTAAAAGTTATTTCTTTAAATAACTAATAAAACTGACAAATTTCGACCCCCAATTAACAACTTCAAATAGTTATTCTAAACAATTCAAAAATGGAAAATGTACCAGCTATGAAGGAGGAAAACAATCTTTATTTTACATGAATTTACAAAAGAATTCTATCAAACTTTTAAAGAACTGTTACTACTTAAACTACATCAATTTTCAAGGAAATATTCCAAATGTCTTATGATAAAAATATTGTCCTAAAATTAAACTAGAGGAGAAAGCAAAGAGAATATAGACCACTATCAATAATGAAAATATTAAAAAAAAAATACAGCATTTTTTAAATTATAATGATCACACTGAACACATACCAAGGATGTGAAGGTGATTCAGCATTAAGAAAACAATTAACATATTAAAAACAAGAGTAAAGCCCCTTACATAACACACACACACACACACTCTGTGTATATACATACACATACATAAATATCAGCAGATGTAAAAGAAGTCCCTGTCAAAGCAGAACATTCATCTATGCTAAAAATTGCATAAAACAGAGGCAAAGAAGCATTTTTTTTACAGTGTATACAATGGATAAACTCTAGAAACTTTCCAATAAACAGAGAAATAAAAAAAAAAGTTTTCATCACTGTGATTTGTAGTAGTTCTAGAAAAAGACAAAAGAGTTTCAAGACAAAAATAATATCTAATGGGGGGAAGATGATTTGTTTGAAACTATCATATTTCTTTTAATTTTTTTAAGCTAGCACACTAAAATTTTTCTTTTACTATGAATTTAACATATAAGTACTTAAATGTATTCCAAATTTTTCTCCTCTTCATCCCCAAGACATTAAGCAATCTGATACAGAATTAAACATGTGCAATTCTTCTAAACATATTTTCATATTTGTCATGTTATACCAAAAAAAAAAAAAAAATCAGATCAAAAGGGGAAAAAGAAAAGAAGCAAACAAATGGCAAAAATCCTGTGTTCTGATGCACATTCACATCTCCACAGTTCTCTTTCTGGATGTGGATGACACCTTCCATTATGTCTATTGGAATTGCCTTGAATCACACCTCATTGTTGAAAAGATCCAAGTCTATCACAGTTGGTCATTACAGAATTTTTGTTGTTACTGTATACAACATTCTCTTGATTCTGCTCATTTCACTCAGCATCAATTCAGGTTAATCTTTCCAGGCTTTCCTGAAATCAGCTTGCTCATCGTTTCTTATAGAACAACAATATTTCATTACATTCATATACCGTAATTTATTCAACCATTCCCCAACTGATGGGCACCCACTCAGTTTCCAGTTCCTTGCCACTACAAAAAAGGTTGCTATAAATACCTTTACACATGTTTTGTCCTTTTCCTTTTTTTATGAATCTCTTTGGTATACAGACCAATATAAAGATACTGCTAGATCAAAGGATATGCACAGTTTGATAGCCCTTTGAACATAGTTCCAAATTGCTCTTAAGGATGGTTAGATCATTTCACAATTCCACCAACAAGTGTATCCTCTTTCAGGCCCTATGCATTGGAATGCCTTCCATATAGAGAGCTTGGCCAGAATTAATAAATTAATCAACATTATGAAATGCCTATTATGTTCCAGATACAATGTTAAGTGCTGAAGATATAATAAGAGACAAAAGACAATCCCTGTCTTCAAAAGGTTTGCAATCTAACAGAGAAGATAACAAATAAATAGATGTATACAAACAAGTTATATACTGAAAGAATAGGAAATATTTAGCAGAGGAAGGTATTATAATTTTTTAAATTAAAACTTTTTATTTTTAAAACATATATATGGGTAATTCTTCAACACTGACTCTTACAAAACTTTCTGTCACAAATTTCCCCCCCGCTAGTTCCCACCATCCCCTAGATGGCAGGAAATCCATATGTAGTTTGTTTTTAAAAAGCATTTATTAAATTTAAAACACAGACTAACATTTGTTCCATCATCTAGGTTCCCCCTTCAGAACATCTTTTTGCTTTCCCTCTGAATTTTTTTAATTACTTTTTTTTTCAAATTTTCTGCCTCTTTCTTTTCTCACACATTGAAAAAGCGAAAAATACTAAATACATTACAAATATTATAAGAGTCATGCAAAACAAATTTTTATATTACCCATGTTCTGGGAGGAGTGGAGGGAAGTGAAAAGAAAAAAAATAATGCTTCAATTTATACTATGAAGCCATCAATTCTCCATCTGGAAGTGAATAGTATTTTTCATCATGAATCCTTGGAATTATGGTTAATCACTGTAAGTTTGTTAGAGTTCCTAAGTCTTTCAAAGTTGATTATCTCTACAAAATGGTATTACTGTATAAATTGATCTGATTCTGATCTCTTTACTCTGCATCAATTCATAATAGTTTTCTAGGTTTTTCTGCAACATCACTTTCATCATTTCTTTTAGCACAATAGTATTCCCTTGCTATTATTGACCTTTTACTTCTCCAGGTGAATTTTGTTATTATTCCTAGCTCTAAAAAAGTCATTCTTTGATAATTTGAGTGATATAGCACTGATTAAATAAATTAAGTATTAGTGTCATTTGTTACATTGGCTTAATTTACTCATGAGCAATTAATATTTATTCAATTATTTTCACCTGTCTTTGTGTGAGTAATGAGTGTTATTGCTGCCAGATGACACCCATTCTTGCGCCCAATACTAGTTCAGGGATCCCCTGGGTTCGCTTTCTAGTCTAGTTTTTTTTTTTTTTTAATTAAAGCTTTTTATTTGTATAACATATGTATGGGTAGTTCCCCAGCATCGATCTTTACAAAGCTTTCCATTACAATTTTTACCCCCAGTCCCCCCTCCCCTCCCCTAGATGGCAGGAAGTCCACTACATGTTAATAATGTTGAAATGCTTGAGAAGTTATGCAAGAAAAATCCTATCTACAAGAAAAAAAAAGAATCAGAGAAAGGCAACACAATGCAAGCAAACCTCAATAGAGAGCATGAAAATGTTAGGTTGTGGTCCATATTTCATATCCCTCTTTCTGGGTGTATATGGTTTTCTTCAGTGAACAATTGGAGCTGGTTTGAGACAATTCTTTGTTGCAGAGAGCCAAGTCCATCAGAATTGATCATCATGTAATACTGTTGTTGCTGTGTATGATGATCTCCTGGTTCTGCTCGTTTCACTCAGCATCAGTTCATGCAAGTCTCTCCAGGCCTCTCTGAAATCGTCCTGCTGGTCGTTTCTTACAGAACAATAATATTCCATAACATTCATATACCATAATTTATTCAGCCACTCTCCAATTGATGGGCATCCCTTCAGTTTCCAGTTTCTAGCCACTACAAAAAGGGCTGCCACAAACATTCTTGCACATGTGGGGCCCTTTCCCTCCTTTTTTTTTTTCTTTTTTTTATATAAAGCTTTTTATTTACAAAACATATGAGTGACCTTTCAACATTGACCTTTGCAAAAACTTTTTTTTCCCCAAGCTTTTCCCCTCCTTCCCCCCACCCCTAGATGACAGGTAATCTAATACATGCTAAATAGGATAAATTATATGACAAATACAATACATGTATACATTTCTATACAGTTATCTTACTGCACAAGAAACATCAGATCTAGAAAGAGAAAAAGGAAAAAACAACCTAAGAAGGAAAACAAAATGCATGGAAATATTCACAGAAAGCATTAAAATGCTGTGTGGTGGTTCACTCTCAGTTCCCACAGGCCTCTCTCTAGATGTATATGACTATCTTCATCGCTGAACAATAGGAACTGGTTTGAATCACATCATTGTTGAAGAGAACCATGTCCATCAGAATTGATCATTGTATAGTCTTGTTGCTGTGTATAAGGTTCTCCTGGTTCTGCTGATTTCACTCAGCATCAGTTCATGTAAGTCTCTCCAATCCTCTCTGAAATCCTCCTGTTGGTCATTTCTTACAGAACAATAATATTCCATAACATTAATATACCATAATTTATTCAGCCATTCTCCAATTGATGGGCATCTTTTCAATTTCCAGTTTCTTGCCACTACAAAAAGGGCTGCCACAAACATTTTTGCACATGTGGGGCCCTTTCCCTCCTTTAAAATCTCTTTGGGATATAGGCCCAGTAGAAACACTGCTGGGTCAAAGGGTAGGCCCAGTTTGATAACTTTTTGAGCATAGCTCCAAACTGCTCTCCAGAATGGTTGGATCTGTTCACAGTTCCACCAGCAATGTATCAGTGTCCCAGTTTTCCCACAACCCCTCCAACAGTTATCATTATCATTTCCTGTCATTTTAGCCAATCTGACAGGTGTGTAGTGGTATTTCAGAGTTGTCTTAATTTGCATTTCTCTGATCAATAGTGACTTGGAGCACCTTTTCATGTGACCGGAAAGAGTTTCAATTTCTTCGTCTGAAAATTGTCTGTTCATATCTTTTGACCATTTATCCATTGGAGAATGGCTTGAATTCTTATATATTTGAGTCAATTCTCGATATA
>JAJPUD010000238.1:235117-273445 GCA_023553655.1 Myrmecobius fasciatus
TTCATTGTTGAAGAGAGCCATGTCCATCAGAATTGATCGTCATATAGTACTGTTGTTGCTGTGTATAATGATCTCCTGGTTCTGCTCATTTCACTCAGCATCAGTTCATGTAAGTCTCTCCAGGCCTCTCTGAAATCATCTTGCTGGTCATTTCTTACAGAACAATAATATTCCATAACATTCATATACCATAATTTATTCAGCCATTCTCCAATTGAAGGGCATCTATTCAATTTCCAGTTTCTAGCCACTACAAAAAGGGCTGCCACAAACATTCTTGCACAACATCATGGTAATTTGTTGATGGAAATTGTCATTACCTAAAACTTCAAGATATCATATACTTAGTGTAATGTTATCACTAACAGTAGATTTAAATCCATATTTCAAAAACTTGAAACAAAATTGACTCAAAATAAATTTTATTAAAGACCTCTATTTAGATCTCATGAGATCACTGTTACCTTGTAATGTGACTGATGAGCTACTAATAAGAAGAGAATTGTTAGCATTTTTTGATGCTAATTTGTGCTTTTATTATTATTTTTAATCCATGATTATGTTGCAATAACCTTTTTATTCCACTTTTTCATCCTGTGAAGGCTGGTTTATTTAATACTAAATAATATAAATAAGCATTACAACATATGGGGAAAGTCTGAGAAATGGCACCAAGATTGAGAAAGGTTTCTAGGGGTGAACTACAACCCTTTCAACATCAATTTGCTGAGTTTTGATATACATTTCTCTTAATTATTAATGATTTATAACATCTTTTTATATGGCTATGAAAATAGCTGCATTTCTTATGAAAACTCTTCATAAACCCTTTGACAGTTATTAACTACTGGGGAATAATTTTCCATCTCATTTTCCCCCAATGTAGGGTATTTTAACCATCTTAAAAATGTGACTGGCTCAAGAAACTAAAGGCTTAACATCTTGATTTTTTTCCTGGTTGCCCAAGGAAACTGTAACTCCTAAAATGTGTGTTAAGCTCTTTTCCTGTTGTCAGATCATAATGAGCAACTCAAGCAAGAAAACATCCATCTATTGAAGAAACACAAGGTGTTCCTCAGTACATATCCTCTTGCTATGACTAAGCAAATCTCTTTTTTGTTAACCAGATAAATGTTTCAACATTGAATCTAAATTACCAGAGATTGAGTCAGATTCAATCTAGAATATCTAGGATAGTAGACTTTTATCAAAGTGCTCTGATGCAAAAAAAAATATTTTATATAATTAACAGCCTTTTAAGCAGGATGGCCAGGACAACCCAAGATATCTGATTCCAAATCTGGTACTAATGGAACACAGACTATCCAATGGTCATCTATTACTCATCATGACCAAGGGAGGATAATATTTTATATTTTGTTTCCAATACTGCTCCTGATCATGGTGATCATTCCTAACTTTTTTTTAGACTTAGCAGAAAACTAGAAAAACAGCTTCATGACTTTCAGATCTCTTCCCTAGGTCATAATGAAAAATCTTCATAGTTTTAATTATTTTTTCCCTAAATGTATTATTTTAGGCTTGCTAATAATGAAACATATAAAAAGGTTGTCATTCATAGTTTATCCTCATTTTGTGTGTGTGTATATGTATATATATATTTTAAGGTACCAAAAGTACAGCCACAAAAAAAATGTCAAAGGATATTCCGCCTTTGACCCACAATATATTACCCCAATCAGAGGAATATCAGCTTTTTAAATTTTTAAACATTTTTACTTAAAGTTTTGAGTCCTAAATTCTATCCCTTCCTCTCCTCTCCCTGAAATAAATAGATATAGGTTATACATGTGCAATTATGCAAAAACATTTCTACATTAATCATTTTGTATAAGACTTGGCAATAAAAGAAAAAAATGAATGAAAGAAAATGAAAAATAGCATGCTTCATGCTATATGCAGTTTGTATTTAAATCAGTTCTTGGATATTGCTGATTATAGCTAAGTCATTCACAATTCTTCATCAAATAAAATCGCTGTTACTATATGCAATGTTCTCCTAGTTCTGTTTACTGCACAATGAATCAGTTTATGTAAATCTTTCCAGGTTTATCTGAAATCACATTCCCCAAGTGATGGACATCTCTTTGATTTCTAATTCTTAGTCACCACAAAAAGCTGCTAGAAATATTTTCGTACAACTATGTCCTTTTCCCTTTTTTTAGATGTCTTTGGGATACAGACCTCACAGTAATTGGATCAAGGGGTTTACAATAGACTTCCAAATTGCTCTCCAGGATCAGTTCACAACTCCATCAATAATTCATTAGCTATTTCTAACTTTTAACCCTGTTTTTCTGCTAATTCTACTACCTTTGGATTTTTTTAATTAAATAACTTTTCTTATAATATTTTATGAAAGTCTATATGAATCATACTCACTTGGCCAAATTTTAATACATATTTGCTCTTCAAAAGAACTTCTAGCACAATTTCTTTCAGAGTTTTGTTTTTTCAATATAGACAGATAATGGTGTATAACACAAGAAGCACTAGACAAAGTCTGAGGGATCAGTGATGAGCAGTTCAGACAATTACTAGATAAATGACCATGGGCTGCAACTAAATGGCACAATGGATAGAATATTGTGCTTGAAATCAGGAAGACTCCTCTTTGTGAATTCAAATCTGATCTCAGACACTTCCTTGTTTGTGACCCTGAGCAAGTCACTAAATTTTTGCCTCAGTTCCTCATCTGTAAAATAGGCTGGTGAAGCAGCATTTCTATTGGGCTTATATCCCAAAGAAACCATAAAGGAAGGAAAAGGCCCCACATGTGCAAGAATGTTTGTGGCAGCCCTTTTTGTAGTGGCTAGAAACTGGAAATTGAAAAGATGTCCTTCAATTGGAGAATGGCTGAATAAATTATGGTATATGAATATTATAGAATATTATTGTTCTGTAAGAAATGACCAGCAAGATGATTTCAGAGAGGCCTAGAGAGACTTACATGAACTGATGCTGAGTGAAATGAGCAGAACCAGGAGATCATTATACACGGCAACAACAGTACTATATGACGATCAATTCTGATGGACATGGCTCTCTTCAACAATGAAGTGTTTCAAACCACCTCCAATTGTTCACTGAAGAAAGCCATATACACCCAGAGAGAGGGATGGGAAATGTGGACCACAACATAACATTCTCATACTCCTTGATTGATGTTTGCTTACATTGTGTTTCCTTTATCTGATATATCATTTGTGTAGATAAGATTTTTCTTGCATAACAATGATAAGTTTGGAAATATGTATACATATATTCGATTTGCCAATATTTTAACATAATTAACATGTAGTGGATATCCTGCCATCTAGGGGAGGGGTGGGGAGTTGGGGGGAAAAATTTGTAACAGAAAGCTATTTAAGGGTTATTGTTGAAGAATTACCCACACATATGTTATGCAAATAAAATAAAATTAAAAAAAAAATAGGCTGGTGAAGGAAATGGCAAACCAATCCAGTGTCTTTGTCAAGAAAACCCCAAATGGGGTCATGAAGGGTAGGACACAATTGAAATGACTCAACAATAACATGACCATGAGCAAGTTATAATCCCTTGTTATTCTTAGGATTCTAGTCTGTAAAATATAATTCAAGTGAAATTCCTTCAAGAAATAACTAAATTGACATGCACATGTTCTTAGGTGAAAGATCATCTGGTAAGAGTCAGAGGTATAAGGGAAGGTTATCTGCTAAGAAGTCCTGGGGTAGTTCTTTATCTAATAGAAATAACAGATCAGCTGCCTACCTGGGGCATACCAATGTAAAAGACAAATGATAATGCCAAAGCCTACTAATTCTTAGGCAAACAAACAAACAAAAAACTAAAGACTTTAAAAAGATGGCAAGAAAAGGAATTTAAATTTCTACAGATTGAAATACAGGAATGACAGGGATGGAGATTTATAATGAACAAGAGCTGGTAAAAATCTATTTGACCAACTTAAAAAAAAAATCTAATCAAATGGGCTTTAAACTGAAAGAGAAGGAGTAGGGAGGGAAAAAAAGACTTACCAAGTTAAAAATCAAAGAGAATTGCTACAATGTAAGAATAGAATTTGTAACATCCAAAAGTTCACAAGACCACAAAGTTAAAAAAAAAAAAAAAAACACAATAAAGTATTATAAATCGAAAGAGTAATTCATATGAGGAAATTTGAGACAGAAGGGCCCACAAACACTTTTCTCCACCCTGGAATCGTGCCCTGAGTCTCTGCTCCTCAGAGGCCACAAGTACTAATGATTCCCTTCACCCTTGAACCACAACTTGAACTTCCTATGGCTAATGAAACAAAGTTTTGCACCCAGTCTCAGCAAAAGATCCCCTGTAATCACTTTTAGACCAGTTCTAGGATTCCCTTGCCATCTTTGGCCTGAGAGCTCCCTGCTACTTCTGTCGGTCTCAGCTTCACTGCTGGTGGTGTTGCCCCAAGCACTGAACTGCACAACAGCTTCTACCTTGTGTCACAAGACTTGCCTGCTCACCTCCTAAAACGTCTGGGAAAAATGTCTCATCCCACCCTTTGTTGACACTGCCACTCCAGAATTTAATTTTCAGTGTTACTTTAAAATTGTTTGGAGGGGAATGCTGGGAGAGCTCAGCAGAATTCCTACCTCTTCATCATCCTGGCTCTGTGGTTATCACTTCATTTGCCTTAATGATCATTTTGAGAGAGATTAATATTATACAGCTAGTTATTAATTTTTGATTCATCCTTTCCTTTTCCTTCTGTTAAAACCCAATTCTTGAAAAAGTCAATCTCTGAAGAATATGGTTGAGTGATGAGATTTGTTTCTAGCTGCTATGCTAGTTAATTTTGGAAAGTACTCCACCCAACTGGGAGGCCCAATTTCTGTTTATAGAGTATCAACAGAATCCAGTCTCTGCAAGCCTTTGCCTGGAGAAAGAATCCCCCATCTTTGATCCCCTCCATTAGTTTAGGGCAACCCAGCTCAAGGAGAAAATTAGTCAGAGGGGTCCATCTGAAGATGAATTCCTCTGCCCAGAAGACTTGAGGCTGCTGAATTTCACAATCAGGCCACTCAGTCAGCAGGAAGAGCTGAAAACTTTTAGTTTACCTCCTCATTAAATGCCTACCAATCAAGGTTGATTTTCAATTGTCAGTGAAGTTCCCTTTCAGAAATTATTCAAGGCATTTCAGGGTCTCCCTAGCCTTTAATGATTACCAAAACACTGATCATCAACTGCTGGCTAGCTTAATCAATAAATTTATCACTAATTAAACAGAAATTCTGTGTCTTGGGAGTTTTCTTTTGTCACAATTTCAACTTTGAAAATACAGAGGAACCAATAAAAGAGAAATTCTATTCTATATTTAATTCTAAATGACAGGGAAGGACTGGTTGCTTTAATGGAAATAATGGGAATCTGGGGGAGGAAGTAACTGTTTTAGATTATGTGGCAAAGAAGAAAGTCAGGCATATTATGGCATACACCTTAGATTTTAGTAGAGCACATTTCACAGGGTTAAGAAGAAATAAAAGATTCCCATTGGCTAAAATTCTAGAAGGGAAGCTCAAGAATAAAAGTCTGAAGAAGAAAGAAAATTTTGATAAAGACAAAACTAAGTGCCTGAAAAGTCCCTAATATGGACTCCACAATCAAATTACATTGTTATATATAGAAAATAAAAGAGCAGATAAACGATGAACACAAAGGTATGACAGTACTTGAAGTAAGAATGTCAGGTTGCTAAGCTCGGAATAAACTAAGGTGGGTAAGGAAAGTTAAACAAAATATTTTTTGTCATTTTAAATATACTGGGGAAAGAAGATGAAGAAAAGATAAGGAGGATCTTGTTCATAGTTAAGCAGTACCATGATCAACAGAAAACAGAGGGAAGGGTCAATGATTTGCTACATATTTTGCTTTTGTTATCTCTTCCAAGGAAAATTATAGAACAAGATAAAAATGGCTAAGAAGAATTAATAATCAAAGTAAGGAACAAAAAGAAACTCTAACTGTCCTGAATGAAATTCAAGTCACCTGATCCAGATGAACGATACTCTCAGGTAAGATACTGTCAACAATATCTGAAAGGAATGGAGAACAGAAGCAGACTGAAGGACAAATATCTCATCTACATGCAGACCTAGGGGTGATTAGGGGAAGTTGGGAGTGAAATTAACCTTGGTATCAGGTTTTATGAATTGATGCAAAGTCAAGTGAGTAGAATCAAGAGAACAATTCCTAAAAATAAGAAAGTTTCTTTCCTTTTTTAAAATAGAAACAGAAATGGATAAGGGAGGGGGGTAAGGATCTCCCCCCAAAGACAACAACAGAGGGAAAGCCGGAAGAAATTACAATCAGAACATCTCTGAAAGTTACATGCTAAATGTATCCAAAATTTAAAAGAAAAGCAAGCTACATATAATAATAGAATTGTAGTATGATGAAAAATCCTTTCTATCTTAAATGTAATTAAGGAAATCTTATTTTTATTGAGAATTTAAATTCAAAGTTTGGAAAAGCAGTTGTAAGAGGAGAAGAAATCTCCAAGGGTATTGACCACAAAAGCTACCAGAAAGAACAAAGTCTGTCAATGAGTCAATAAACATTTATTAAGTGTCAGTAATTATCCAAAGATCTGGGGATACAAAAAGAAAAAAAGATAGTCCAAGCAGTTAAGGAACTTACAATCTAAAGTGGGAATAGAATAAACATAAAAAGCTGAAAAGAGAGTGGGGAGAGGAAGCCAAAGAAGTTCAAAAGCGTGTAGGCAGGTAGAAAATAAAGAGATGGGCCCCAGCCCCCTAACTTAAATAGAGGTTCTGTAATTCGTCATTTCACCCTTGAATTAGAGAGAATTGAAAAAATGTGGAGTACTAAAGTTAATCATCTTACAGGATAAAGAGATTTCTCAATGATGAGGCTCCAAGGAGCAAATTGGAGAAGTCCAAAAAAGACCAAAAAAGACACCCTGAACAAACTCCTTACATGGAGGTCTTAGAGTTAATGGAGCTAAGATTCTCCTTCAAGGATGTTTAAAAAAAAAAAAAAAATGAGGAAACTGAGGCCAACAGAATAAAGTGACTTGCCCAGAGTTAAGCAGATATAGTCTAAGGATAGATCTGAATTCAGGAAAATAAGCCTTCATGAATGCAGGCCCAGCACTCTACTGACTGTATCACCTAGTTTCTGAATAATGAAATGAAATAAGTAAAGATCATTGTTTGATCAACCTTTGCTCAAAAGCACATAATCATTTGTCTTAGAAAAGTTCAAAAACCAACTCTCTACTTTAAGTTATCAAGGAAAAAAAAAAGTATTTTTGTAATGGAGGCAAAATAGTGAGCCCTCCCTCTCCTTCCCATCCTTTCTGTGAGACCCACATATGTTCTGGTTCATGCTAAAGGGAAATTTAGAGCCAAAATAGCAAACCTGGGGGCAGTACCCCCCCCCAGTCTCTTCCATGGGAGGGTTGTTGTGTTAATTTATAAACAGGGATAGCTTTGACTTTCCATCTTTTGTCATTTTCCTGAATGTGGTATATAGCTTATAACTGCTTGCACATGGCTGTCAAAGCAGGGATTCCTCCCTGAGAGCCTGAGCCAGGATCTTCCTCTTTTATTCTGTTTCTTTCCCTGAGAATAGGAAACCAAACAGTGATCTAAGAGAGGGACCTTTTAGGAGTGAGTGGTTACCTTGGGAATTCAGGCCTTTCTAACGTTAGATGCACCACAGGAGGTGCCCCCAACAACTACTATGGCACTTCTTCGGAAAGATTGCCACTGACGAAAGAATGAGCACAACCCATAGTCTGATTTTACTCCTGAACTCTGAAGGAGTTCAAACAGTAAAGAGCCAGATGAAGGAAAAATGCCTATTCATCTGTTCGGGGGGGGGGGGGGGGGCGAGGGGGAGGAAGAAGATGTTTCATATTTTTGGTTATCAACCTCCTGAAATAGCATAATTAGAATTTTAAGTTATTCTATTATATTTTTTATCATTGAGTACTTATGAGTCTCTTGTGGAAAATAAATTACCTGGGGGGAGAAAACAAAGAGGCCCAGACTCAATGACCCCCAAGGTCCCTTTAAACTTT
The DNA here is from genome assembly GCA_023553655.1 of Myrmecobius fasciatus. Lineage (NCBI taxonomy): Eukaryota > Metazoa > Chordata > Mammalia > Dasyuromorphia > Myrmecobiidae > Myrmecobius > Myrmecobius fasciatus. The sequence continues at coordinate 243,210 of JAJPUD010000238.1, forward strand.
AAGTGTACGATCATAAGGCCACACTATAGTTCAGGTTCTCAGTAGTACTGTACTAACTGCCCAACTGGGTTCCATAACTTTCACTATCTCCCTCAGCTTTCACATTACCACCAAAAGAATCTTCCTTTCTCCAATCAAAAAAATCTTCAGTGTTTATTTACATCCTCTTTTCTCAATCCCTTTCTCCCTCCCTTCCCAGATCACTATCCCTGCTTCTGGATAGGGCCCCACAGCCATCACTGAAGGGATCAATTTGTAGAAAAAAGGGTGAACATACCAATCTCTGATTAACTGCCATTAAGAGCCAGTTAAAATCAAGCAAGAGTCCTGGGAATAACAGTTCCCCCTAGTTGGGCCTGCTTCTAACCTTATCCTTGATGCCATCATCTTTGGAAGCAACCCCTATAGAAGGAAGCAATCTACCAACTGCTTCTCTACCTCCTCAGTAAGCACAGCTAGTGACTACCCAGAAAAAACAAGTTCTGGATATGAAGGTCCTTCATACTATCAAATGGTTTGAAATGAAGAATGATTTTGTCAGTGAAAACATTAAAGAAAATGCATTAGCATCTGCATATACCTGAAGGATCATAGGATCTTTCTATCTGCCATGCTCTGAAAGCTCTACTATTAGAATGTGAGCTCCTAGAGGGCAGTGTCTCTACTCTTCTCTCTATATATACCCAGTGCTTTGTACAGTGTGAGCAGTTAATAAATACCTTCCCATTCATTCATTTAAATAGGAATTCTAAAAGGCAGAATTGAGAAAACACTGCAGACACAGGGCACAGCCTGAACAAGGGCACATTGGTAAGAGCTGAAATGTCATGAGTGGGAAGCAGCAAGTAATCTAGTCTATCTAAAGTGTAGAGTGAGGGAGAATGTACAATCAATTAAGAAAGACAGGCTAGAACCACAATGAAAAAGGCTTTAACACAAAAGAGAAAAGTTTGTATTTTAAATTAAAGGAAATGGGAGTAACAGCAAGATTATCTGATGATCAATTATGATAGACCTACATCTTCTCAGCAATACAGTGATCCAAGACAATCCCAATAGACTTGGAATAGAAAATGCCATTCAAAGTCAAAGAAAAAACTATGGAGACTGAATAAAGATTGAAGCATACTATTTTCACCTTGTTTTTGTTGGTTTGCCTTTCTTTTCCCCTCATGGTTTTCTCCTTTTGTTCTGATTTTTCTTTCACAACATGACTAAAGTGAAAATATGTTTAAAATGATTATATATGTACAACCTTTATCAGATTGCATGCTGTCTTGGGGAGGGACAGGGTAAAAAAGGAAATTCAAAATCTTATAAAAATGAATGTCGAAAACTATCATTACCTATAATTTGAAAAATACTGCTGAAATAGAAAAAAGAAAAATGAGAAAGAATATTTTCCATAATAACAATAACCACTTAATCAGCTTCTTCTCTTAAAGAATAATAAAGGTAATGGGGAGCCATTCACATTTGTTAAGCAAAGGAATGTCATCATTCTCTTCAATTTAAGAATATCAATTTAGCAGGTGTATGAAAGATAGATTACAGTGGGAAAGATTTGAGACAATGCAATCAATTAGAAAGCTAATGCAATAATCTAGACAAAAAGTGATGAGGATCTCATCTAGGGTGATTCGGTGCAAGAGAAAAGGAGATGGATGTTAGAACTGAAGGTAAAGTCAACAAGACTTGACAAGTAATTGGTAAAGAAGTATGAAAAAGAGAAGAGAGGCAGGATGAGACTTAGGTTTCAGCTACAGATAATGGGAAAGAATGGTGGTACCCTCAAGATAAACAGGAAAAGTAAGAATAAGTGACAGGATAAGTTTTTTTTTTTTGGGGGGGGGGATATTGGATTTGAAATACTTATAAATTGAGAGGGGAAATATTTAAAAGGCAGCTAGTTACAACTGTATGAGATATAAGAGCTATTAGGTAGGAATCATCTGCATAAAAATGATAGCAGACTGTATAAAAGCTGATGAGATCACTAAGTAGAAGTAGAGACATGGGAAAGATTAAATCCCTGAGGATTTGGGGACCTGGGAGATGAATTTACAATAGAGACCCAGATGGACCAGTCTTACAGGTAGGAAAAACACAACAGAGAAGTATCACAAAAATTAAGGGAGGAGCAAATGAAGAAAAGGGTGTGAATCAAAGAATGTCAAAGGCTAAAGAGTAGCTAAGAGCAATAATACATGACAATAGGTCAATAACTTCAGCAAAAGAATAAAAAAATTTAAATTATTGGTAACTAAGGAGAAAGCAAATATAGGAACATAAGTCAGACTGCAATAGATTATAAAGTGAGGTAAGAAAGAAGCAAGAATATAGGAATTTGGTTGTGAAAAGGAAAGTAGATCATTTCCTTTACTAGAACTATAAACTTTACAAGGAGATATCCTTTCTAATAATTTTTTGTCGTCTAATAATTTTTTGTCTTCCTCACTTGCCTGACAAAGGAAAAGATAGATCAATAATAACCTCTTTCTATCAATATGGGATGGCAATTGTTCTGCTACTTAAATTTTTTTTCACTTGAGAAGGAAGACAAAAGGAAGAAATACAAAGTTAGTTGACTTGCTCAGGGTCTTAAGGACAGGCAGAACTTGTCTTCTTGACATAGTAACCAGCTATCTAGCCACTCCACTGGGTTGTTTCAAATCTGCCCAGCAGAGAGGAACTAAATAAATATCTGCTGAATGGATCCCTTGGATGAGCAGAATGCAAAACTGACAATATTTTTTAGCCGCTCCCCCTCCCAATCTTAGTTTTTATAACATGGTTTTTATTCAAGTAAGATTAATGTGAATATACAGTTGTAAAGTGCTATGCAAAATATTATTCATAATTTCAATTACAGATATATCTATGTTCAAAAAATACATACAAATCACTTAAAATAGTTATGGAATTATCCTCATCACTGCTTCCCCTCCTGGGGTTAGGTAAGAGGTGGCTTTATGATTCATCTCATCAAATACAAGAATGTCAATTTATTTTTTCGTTTAAATAGTCTAATAAACTAGATGCTTAAAAAGACTCATAATGTCTTTATTACAAAGTCTACAGTAACAGGTTATTATATAAATATCCTAGACAATGGGAGTTTGCTAGGCAAAAGTGTCTTGCATTATCTTAACTTAATCCCAACAAAATTTCCAAGCTCTTAGTAAGGATAAGGCACTTTGCTAGGGAGGCACTGGACAAAGGTGGGGGAAAAAAACCAGCCCTTACTCCCAATGAGATTATAGAGATAATAAGATCTGTGATTTTATTAAAGTGAAAGCATTCCTAATCAAAGGCCAATGATTTTTTTTTTAAAGAAATAGATCTTGATACTTATACTTCAATGTAGTTGGTTTACTTTGTAATTCTTTGTTATTTGTAAAGTGAAATGGATAGAATAATGGAGCTAGAGTTAAGAAGACCTAAATTCAAATCCAGCCTCAAACACTAATTGTGATGCTGTTTGCCTCAGCTTCTCATTCTGTAAAGTGGAGATAATAATAGCATTTACCTCCCTTCTTTGTGAAGATCAAATAAGTTAATAAATGTAAAGAACTTAGCACAGTGCCTAGAACATAGTAAAAGCTACATGTTAGCTTTTATGCTTTTTTTTCCCCTGAGGCAATTGGAGTTAAGTGAATTGCCCAGAGTCATATAGCTAGAAAGTGTTAAGTGTCTGAGGTCACATTAGAACTTAGTCCTCCTGGATTTCAGGGCTGGTGCTCTATCCACCACACCACCTAGCAGCCTCCATTTTATGCATTTTAAAACATTCAGATGTCCATGAGCTTCAACAAATAGGCAAAGCAGTCCATGACACATGAAAAGTTAAGAACCTCTGCATTAACATGAAGCATATACAAGGGAAGATATTAAGTGACAGTATCTTCAGGGAAAAGACAGGTTTCAATCACTAATAGATGGTAAAAGGGATGTATGGAAGAACTGAACAAATGGCAAGTTTAAATGGAGCTTTTTTTTTTTTATTAAAGTTTTTTATTTACAGAACATATGCATGGCTAATTTTCAACATTGACCCTTGTAAAACTTTCTGTTCCAAATTTTTCCCTCCTTCCCCTTACCCCATCCCCAGATGACAGGTAGTCCAATACATGTTAAATATGTTAAAATATATATGAAAAAAAAGGCTGATGATGGAGGACTTGCTGTACCAGATCTAAAACTATATTATAAAGCAGCGGTCATCAAAACCATATGGTACTGGCTAAGAAATAGAATAGTCGATCAGTGGAATAAGATAGAATCACAAGACAAACTAGGCAATAACTATAGCAATTTGGTTTTTGATAAACCCAAAGACCCCAGCTTTTGGGATAAGTATTCACTATTTGACAAAAACTGCTGGGAAAACTGGAAACTAGTGTGGAAGAAATTAGGGCTTGACCCACATCTAACACCACATACCAAGATAAGATCTAAATGGGTTCATGATCTGGATATAAAGAGTGATACTATAAGTAAATTAGAGGAATGTAATATAGTTTACCTCTCAGACCTTTGGAGATGGAATAAATTTATGTCCAAAGAAGAACTGGAACTCTTAATTGAAAACCAGATAGATAACTTTGACTATATCAAGTTAAAAAGTTTTTTGTACAAACAAAATCAATGCAGACAAGATTAGGAGGGAAGTAATAAACTGGGAAATCATCTTTACATTCAAGGGTTCTGATAAAGGTCTCATCTCTAAAATATATAGAGAATTGTCTCATATTTATAAAAATTCAAGCCATTCTCCAATCAATAAATGGTCAAAGGATATGAACAGACAATTTTCAGAGGATGAAATTAAAACTATTTATAGTCATATGAAAAGGTGCTCCAAATCACTGTTGATCAGAGAAATGCAAATCAAGACAACCCTGAGGTACCACTTCACACCTGTCAGATTGGCTAAAATGACAGGAAAAGTTAATGATGAATGTTGGAGGGGTTGTGGGAGGGCTGGGACACTGATGCATTGTTGGTGGAGCTGTGAACGGATACAGCCATTCTGGAGAACAATTTGGAGCTATGCTCAAAAAGTTATCAAACTGTGCATACCCTTTGACCCAGCAGCATTTCTATTGGGCTTATATCCCAAAGAAATCATAAAGAAAGGAAAAGGCCCCACATGTGCAAGAATGTTTGTGGCAGCCCTTTTTGTAGTGGCTAGAAACTGGAAATTGAATAGATGCCCTTCAATTGGAGAATGGCTGAATAAATTATGGTATATGAATATTATGGAATATTATTGTTCTGTAAGAAATGACCAGCAAGATGACTTCAGAGAGACCTGGAGAGACTTACATGAACTGATGCTGAGTGAAATGAGCAGAACCAGGAGATCATTATACACGGCAACAACAGTACTATATGACGATCAATTCTGATGGACATGGCTCTCTTCAACAATGATATGTTTCAAACCACCTCCAATTGTTCACTGAAGAAAGCCATATACACCCAGAGAGAGGGATGCGAAATGTGGACCACAACATAACATTCTCATATTCCTTGATTGATGTTTGCTTACATTGTGTTTCCTTTATCTGATATATCATTTGTGTAGATAAGATTTTTCTTGCACAACAAAGATAAGTTTGGAAATATGTATACATATATTCGATTTGCCAATATTTTAACATAATTAACATGTAGTGGATATCCTGCCATCTAGGAGAGGGGTGGGGAAGTTGGGGGGAAAAATTTCTAATGGAAAGCTATATAAGTGTTATTGTTGAAGAATTACCCACACATATGTTATGCAAATAAAATAAAATTTAAAAAAAAATATATATATATATGATAAATCCAAATGTATACATATTTATAGTTATCTTGCTAAACAAGAAAAAAAAAAACCTGAGAAGGAACACAAAATGCAAGCAAACATCAATAGAGTGTGTGAAAATGCCATGTTGTGGTCCATACTCAGATCCCAGAGGCCTTTCTCTGGGTGTAGATGGCTTTCTTCATCATTAAAGAATTGGAATTGGTTTGAATCATCTCATTGAAGAGAGCCATGTCCATCAGAATTGATCATCGTAAAGTCTTGTTGTTGCCATGTATAATGATCTCCTGGTTCTGCTCGTTTCACTTAGCATCAGTTCATGTAAGTCTCTCCAGGCCTCTCAAATCATCCTGTTGGTCATTTAAATGGGAGTTTTTTGACAGTAGATAGATTTCTAAAGAACGCCCCACACAGAGTGCACAAAAACTATGTACACTGAACTATCAATAATTATTGTGAGCATTCCACAGGCCTAACAGAGTGCCTGATGTTAAGTAAGCCCCTATATGCTGTTCCTATGGAATATTAAAAAATTCATGTCACTAACTATATAAAGCCCTCATTAAGCACTTTTGGAGGAAGGGCCCACCACAATAACATCTCAGATTCATAAATATTTATTAAAATGCATCTAACTGATCAAAATACAGAAACAATTATCAAGAGGTCATCATATACCCAGAGAATGATTCTGGATAAGAGACAGTAGAGCAGGAGTATGGGAAGTAAATTGGAAACTCTTGCCAACCATAAGGCTAAGTGAGCCTTTATTTCTTTTGAACATGTTTTCTTTCACCAGCAACATTCAAAGATGTTGATTAATTTTTCAGCGAGAAAAATTAAAATACACCTTTCACTAAGGCTAATATGAATGAGCAATTCAGAATTACACTTCAAGAATATTCCTTCTAAGCAAACTCAAAAATTATCCTTATTTTTAAAGAAAATTTAAAGTTAAAAAAAATAAATCTAAGTTTCATTACATATATCATATGAAAGTAAAAAACGTTAAAAACAGATTAGATTTAGTTATATCATATGCTGGATTATCAAATACTAACTCGGGAGGCTGTAATGTCTGTAATCCCAGATTTTATAAACATGTGGACATAATAATATATTTTATTAAGTACCACTTAAATAAGACACTTCCACAGTTTTCATTCCTAATTTCCATATGCACATTTGTCCCCTCTAAATTTTCGAAAGAGGCAGATTCACACTTGGATGGCTTTTTTTTTTTTTTCCCTTATAACTTATTTAACTGGCAGCTATCTAACAAAGAAAAAGATGAAGTTAGGTAGGACAATGATATATACTGTTTTATTAATACTATGAAATTCTTTTATTTTTTTTTTTAAATTTCCATTCCTGATCAGATCATGGATTCATGATTTAATTCATGGTTGGCAAACTATCTAGAAGATAATAGTTACTCTTCTGTTTATTTCTATGATAAAGCATACAATACAAGCTGGTTACAAAACAATTCATTATACTATGGAATTGGATATCACACCTAAGGGAAGAATGAGCCAATTGAGTGGGAAAATGAAATTATGTATAATTCAATGTAATGTGATATTACTGATGACTTCTAAAATCCATATTTATTTATTTATTTATTTATTTGCTGGGGCAATTGGGGTTAAGTGACTTGCCCAGGGTCACACAGCTAGAGAATGTTAAGTGTCTGAGTTCAGATTTGAACTCAGATCTTCCTGACTTCAGGGCTGGTGCTCTAACCACTGCTCCACCTAGCTGCCCCCTAAAATCCATATTTAACAAGCTTCTAAAACCTCCAACTTCTATGTCATACAGTTAATATGCTAGGGCTCTTCAAAGAAGGAGCCTGAATCTCCTTTCCTCAGCAAAATGCCTTGGGCTAATGTCCTGAAACTTGCCAATATTTAATAATCAAATGTTTGTAAACCATGATTAAAATTGTAACCTTTAACATAACATCTGAATTGTAAGGAGTAGTTCATTACTTTTCAATTTAATTAAATAAGAATTTATTTAAATACCTTATATATCTAAAGCTGGATTGTAAAGACAAATCCTTAAAATTTCCTAATTTCAAGAAGCTTGCTTTTTATTAAGAAATACATATCAACTGATAAATGAAAGATATTCTGAAGGAGAGATTCACTAACAACAAGGGTGATTAAGAAAGATTTCCTCATAAGATGACATAAGAGATAAGACATAAAAGGAAATTAGAATTCTAAAAAATATTTTATCTTAGAAGTCACAGGAAGCCATGGGAGATCCCTAAGCAGGAAAATAACATGCTTCTGGAAAATTATTTTGACAACTATGCAAGGAAGTGAGGACTAAAGTAATAGTCCATTTAAATGGATCCAGATTCCAGAGAAGTTGTGAAGACACAATAAGACTAGGCAACTAATTAGATATGGTGTGTGTGTGTGTGTGTGTGCGCGCGCTATTAATTGTAAATCCTTTGGAGAAAGGGATTGTTTTGGTTCTGTCTAGAATGACAGAATCTAGTATGGCTCTTTGCACAAACTAAGTACTAAATAATGTCTATTGAATTTAACCAAAGGAAGACTGAAACTCAAGAAAGAGACCAAGACTAGATATATAGATATGGGAGTCATTTGCAGAGAATTATACCCACATAAGGAGATAAGAAAACCAAGAAAGAAGGCAGAAAACCAAGAAGAGAAAAGAGGGCCAAGACCAAGAGAATGACAAATTAAAAATTAGTAATAGTTGGCTAAGCACAAAAGGAACGGTTAGACAGAAAGATAATCTAGAAGGTTGGGAGCAGAGTGGTTTATTTTTCATCAAGGGAAGCAATCTATATCATTTGCCATTGTGGATGGAACAATTCTGCATCCTATGTACCTAATCTTTTGGTCTATTTCTCCCCTTCCTCTCTCCCACCCCCTATTTTTTATATTTTTTCTCTCTGTTTGTCTTACTCTTCTGCTTATACTCAAGAAAGGAATCCATGAGTAAGGCTTAGTTTTTCTGGTGTCACCCAAGATCTAACAGCTACTCTCTTGCTAGTTCATCAACATTTATAAACATAATGCTTTCCTGAGCCCAGAAACAGATATAAAACTGTATTATTGATTTTTCCATCTCTAAGTGTCTCACTCATAAAATAGGCATAACAAAACTATTAAAATTGGAAAATACAAAAAGTGCATTCAAGGACATAGCACACATCAAATGAACCCCATGAAGTTGCTGCCTTGTATGTTACAAAGAACTAGCTGAAACTAGGGACAGGAAATTCCATCATTATAATAGTTCACATTCATGTGGTACTTTAAGGTTCACATAGCATTGTGCATTCTTTATCTCGTTTCATCACATTAAGCATACATATTAAGGTTTCAGGTATAAGAGAAACAAGATGATAAGAAATTCTATGTGGAGATAAGAAACCAAGGGTGCAATAAGAGTGCAATGAACTAAAGAATGGCAATAGTAAAAACCTTAAAGAAGAGAGAGTCAGACTTACAGGAAAGAAAAGAAACCAAAACTTCTTTAAGAAAGATATCGGGGCAGCTAGGTGGTGCAGTGGTTAGAGCACCAGCCCTGAAGTCAGGAGGAACTGAGTTCAAAAATGGGCTCAGACACTTCCTAGCTGTGTGACCCTGGGCAAGTCACTTAACCCCAATTGCCTCAGCAAAAAAAAAAAAAAAAGATATCATTAATCAGAGGCAAACCTCAAACTGTCAACATCATCATAAGCCACTGATGGCTTATGGTCATGGCACCATCATATATCTTTGGTACAAATGAATGCAAGAACTACATTTTTAAAAACTGAAACAGCATTTCATATCACTTACACTAAAGCTTAATGTTTTATGAATAAAATCAGAATAATTTCAGCTCAACAGGAGACAAAGCTTAATGAATGCAAATGGTCAAGGTTAAAAAAAATTAATGCAGCTAGCATTAAAATTTGGATATTCCTAATCCCAATTGAGTTTGAATCAAATGGACCTCCTGATCATACTTTTCTTTTACTAGAATATTTTCTTATTTTAACTTTTACATATCCTTTGTTCACCCAGGTCCACAACCATGGGTTCTCCATCAAGTATTGAGTCTCCCTCACCCCCCAGAGTTGCTAAACCTCATCAGTTTGGCAAACTCTCTTGCCTCATGTTTATTCACAATGTTAATTATTCCAGGTTCTTATACCCTTCATGATTGGATTACTGTATGTCTCTTAATTGGTCCCCCTAACTCCAGTCTACTGTCTACTCATAGCAGCCAAAATAATATTCCTGGAGTCTGATCACATCAGTCCTCTACTCAAGAAGCTCAAGTGGCCCTATTGCTATAGGATCAAATACAAATTCCTCATCTGGCACTTTAAGCCCTTCACAATCTAGCTCTAGATTACCTTCCTAGGCTTATTTGCACATTAATCCCTTTTTAGGAACTCTACATTCCAGGTTTGACATAGTTGGTGTTCCCCATACAGGACATTTCATCTTCTACCTCTATCTTCTCCCACTTCTGACACACGTGGACTATGTGATTTTAGACATGGCCACTTAAGTTCTCTGCTCTAGGCAACTCTTTGGGACTTTACATTGACAAAAGGGATAAAAATCCACTTATTGACATAAGCATAAAGCTCATGTGAGCTTTAAAGACTTATGTCAAAGAACCTTGTTTAGAATGAAATTTTAAAATAAGAAAAATCACTTCTTGTAGCTAGAGACCTTCCAATTAAAAAAAAAAATTTTAAATGACATATAGATGATACTTAAATGATTTCCTTTCTTCAGAAACAGGAAGCACTTAGGAAAAGTATCCTTCAAGTTGCCCAATTTAAGGGTAGTCAAGTTCATTCTCATTTGAAAAATATTATAAATCAACTCTATAATTCTTTTAATACAGATGAAATGTCAGTGACAATTCAAAACATGAAGTAATCCAAAAATATTTTATAGTTGACTTTGGAATACATTTTATACATGAATACACACATATGCACACAGAGGACAGTTTTAGCAAGCCTAGCATCAGAATACCAGCTTTGTCACTCTGTGACCTTGGGTAAGTCCCTAGATTGTGAGCTGCAGTTTCTTCTGCAAAACTGATTTTCTCTGAAATTCAGGATTCTATTTTTAAAATGCTTGTAATTACCTACTTTATGGTGTTATGAAAATAAATTAGATAAAGCATTAAGTAGCAATAAAAACTACAATGCAAAATGTAAATTATTCACACAGGACATGTATGTGTGTATATATGTATTTGCACATTTAAAAACTTTGCATGCATACATGTACACATAAAAAAAAATTGTTTTCTTATAAATGCTTGCAGATTTGCCTTCATATTTTGAATAAGTTGTTTGCACTCCATAAGCAGGGACTTCCCTGGCAACTGGCTAAGCTTAGCTGAGAAAGTATAGAAATACATTTTTGCTTCAGATAAACTTCAAAGTAGAACACATAAGTATGACTATATTATTTTTCAAATCATTTTAGGCCACTGTTCTATGTATCAAACTACAGAAATCAGTTAAATTTTAGATAAAATAAATGTCCATTAAAAAGCAACTCCCAAACCTTTATAGGTATTTTTCAGATACAGAAAAAAAAAATTGCAAACTAACTTTTTCCTCGAAAAAGTTTTACAGTATTCAATTAACTTTTTGTATATTATTTCTTATATGAATATATGTTCAAGAAGGCATAATTCATTATTTTTCCTGCTTACTTTAGAAATTTCCGAAATCAATGTTAGGCTACTGAGTGCATTTTCTGTTGCCTAGCCAAATTTTTAAATGAATGTTATGTAAAAGCAAGCTAATGAGATAAGCTTCTGACTTTAGGATACCCTACTTTTAGAAGATATTCAACTTGATTTTAAAAATGCTTTCTGGGCCTCGGCTATCATTACCCTCTAGGTCGTTAATAATATTACATTAACCAACTAGAAAATAATGTTTAAACATAGCTTTAAAGTGGTAAAAATGATTAAGTATCATTCCAAGCACATTTAAACTGATTATGGATTAGTTAAATCAAAGGAAAGAAATATAGACAAAATAATATAGTGCTAATGTTATATTAGGAAGCAACTAAGCAACTTATTGAACCCGAGGACTGTTAACTTATTAGAAGTTCCCATTTGTAACTGTGATATTTATATAAGGGCAAAATGCAAAATACACAATTTAAGAATAACGAGTGCTAGTCTAGCTCTTCATTGAGGAGCTTCTCTGTGAGAGAGCTGTCTAAATGTCAAATCCTCCTCCCGGCACCAAACTCGCCTCTTAAAAGTTTGGGGCATTGACTCAGGTTTTCGGTTTGACCGTCTCTAAGATACAGTCTCTTAAAAGCAGCCCCTTCCCGGGCACACTAGGGCTTCAGCCGCTCCCTCTCCCAAAATGACCCTTCAGACCCGCAGCACCGAGTCCTCGCCACCGCATCCTTCGCCACCCAGGTCACACATCCCTTTCTACTAGTCTACGTCCCGCAACCGGGAAGGCCCGGCTCTGGACCCCCGCCTTCTGCCCAGCAAAGTCAGCCCCCTCCCCTTCCCCACCTCCGGCTCGGTCCGGACCCGGACCCGGGAGCTGCCTGTCAGGAGTCCCCGCCAACGTGGCCCTTCCCTTCCCATAGAGTCCGGGCCCCCAGCTCTGGGGCAGGAGAGTCCACCCCCTCCCCCGCTGTGCCCGGCCGGCCTCGTTCTCACCTCCTACCAGTGCCCCGGCTCCTTCGGTAATCGCATCCAGAAGCCGACCCGTGAGGACGCCGCGCCAGCCCCAAACCCGTGCTCGGCTCCCGGAGCCGCCCATCCCGGCCCCCCTGGGCCACTCGAGGAGTGCGGGCAGCACACGCCGGCGTGCGGGGTAGAAGAGAACGCTATCGGCGGCGGCAGCCCCGGAGGGACGAGGCCGGCGGCCGTTAGCGGAGGCAGCAGCGCTAAAGGAGGGAGGCAGCGAGGCCGGGGCCAACGGGCGGCGCGCGGCGAGCAAGAGCGAGACTCACCGGCGAGGGCCCCGGGGGCGCGGGACGACCTCCTCTAGGGGCACCTGCGCCCCAGCAGGACGGGTCCTGGTGGCGCGGCCAGGCTGCGGGTTTGTCCGGCTGCCGGCCCCGTCCCGACTTCAGTGACCGCCAGGGCGCCTTCCCGCTTCCTCCTGACGGAGCCTAGGGGCTCCGGCTCCACCGGATGCCCCCCTCTTCCCTGGTCACCTCCCCTTCTCCTAAGGCCCCCCACTCCTCCTCAGCCTTTTCCCCTCCCCCCCAACCCCCACCGGAATGGAAAATACCTCCCGGGGTTGAGGGCGGGGGGGAGGGGCGGGGGGCGAAGATGAGAATGGGGGTAGGATCGCTGTGAGGAGCAGCGCGCCTCGGCCAATGGCAGGGACCGCTTTTGAAGGGCGGGACTATTCCCAACCAATAGAAAGGCGTGAAGGTGAGGGCCGGAGAAGAAACGGAGGGAGGGAGGGGCTGGGAGGGCAAGGGAAACGAGGAGGTCCGGCTGATCGGGCGCGCGCAGTGAGAGGTTGCCATTTTAGAGTCGGGCACCGGGTAGATGCAGCCTGGTTCGATCTACGAGGAAGGGGAGGAGCCAATCACGTTGATAGGCGGGATCACGTGAGGCTGGGAGGTGTATTCTGGCAAAGTGGAAACGGGAAAGGAAAAAAGAATCGAGAATCACATGGTCTGAAAGAATTGTCACGTGGGTGGGCGGAGTCTATCAGCTGGAGAAGGGGTGGGAGGTCAAGCAGAGGTTAGGGATGGGGGAAGGGTGAAATGTCAGTCCTCACCTTGACTGTGAGGTGGAAGGGAAAAGGCAAGGGAATAAGCATATATACCGCGTCTATATGCCATGCATTGTTCTGAGCTTTTTATAGTTATAGCATTTAAGCCTCACAACAACCCCGGGGGAAGGTGCTGATATCCCATTTAATAGTTGAGGAAACTGAGGCAGATCGGGGTGATGTGATCTGTCTAGGGTCATGCAGCCATTTGATTTAAGCTAAATACGTATTGGCTGTGTGACCGTGGGCAGATCACGTAATCCGCCTATAAAATGGGGATAATAGAGTAGCACCAGGGCTGTGGTAAGGATTGAAAAGTGTTTTAGTGCAGTCCCTCCTATATGTTAAGTAGGAGCAGCAGCGACGATGTCCCAGGTCGTCCAATCCTCTGGGTCCTCGGTGAATATCTCGGGGTCAGTGCCCTCGGGCGTCTGACCAACCTGGCTGCCCCCGGGGCCGCGGTCCCTCTTTCCGACAGTTATCTCCCTCCTCCCGCCCGAAGTCTATACTAGAACTGCGGTGAGGTGTGTGTCCTTCAGTCCGGGAAAAGTGACCCGAGGAGAGCGGAGGTCGCCTCCTCCCTGGCCGCTCCCACCCTCGCGGTCATTCCTACTGGAGCTTTGTGGTGGTCCTCTCGTCCGCTGCCGGCATAACTAGTGGGCCTAATGGGCTGGGCTGGAAGGATGCCGCGCCTTGGGAGCCCCAATCCACTCCCGAGCAGTACTTGAATGGCTCCTCTGCCGGGCGGGTCCGGGGTCAGCTTGCCTGAAGGCAGGAGCAATAACTGAGGTGACCAGGACGAGTCTCCTCCGGGCCTGGGATTCCGCAATGCGCGGCTACCCTCCGGCGGGGGCTCCCCAGTGTAAGAAACTGACTGGACTCCTGCTAAGGCTCTGAAGGCGAAGGTTGCAGTCCCAGTCTCATTGATGTTCCAGGCCTCTGGGTGTTGCAGCCCAACTGGCTAGGGGCTGGCGCCAGTTCCTTTCATATTCATCGGAATTAAGTTCAAGTTCTGGCAAAAAGTAGCACATAATTACGAAGCATTATTATGGTTTTTATTACTATTAGGCACCCAGCTGCCCAACCCAGGAAACCACAATAGTAAAACAGTGAGAAGCCAAGCTCCTCTTCCCAGGTGGCATGAATTGATACCAGGTGTACCTAGAGTCCTCTCTTTTGGCAAGACATTTTCAAATTAATGAAAAAACGATGTGAAAGGACGTTTTAATAGCCCTGAAACATTTCCCTTCCTTCCCATTCCAAATACAATGTACAAATAAATATAAATTAAAATGAAAAAAGAATATGAGATATCAAACGACTAGAAGAGCAAAGAAGCAAGAAAGGATATCTTTTGCTGGAGCTACTCTTCAAAGGGAAGAATTTCAGCAAGTGGTTAATCAGCATTTGTAAGGGACTTGTGAGGCACCTGATTATTCAGAGACAAAAGTGAAATTGTCTCTTGCCTCAGGGAGCTTCCCTTCTAAAGAGGGAGAAATCTTGTATATAAAAAAGTAAAGAATATTCAAAATAGTTTAGGTTCCAGAAGGCTGACAGAGGCTTCTATAGACTCTGTAAAGTCTTTCACGTGGCACTTGAGATGAGTTCAGAAAAGCCAGGAATTCTGAGAGGATGGGGGGAATCAACTTAAAGGTTTGGAGCCTGGAACAGTATGGCTGAATCAAGAGTAGTTGAAAGGAAGTGGTGTATAAGAAGACTTAAAAAGTAGGAAGAACCAGATTAAGAAATCCTTTAAATACCAGAGTTTTCATTTGATCCTAGAAGTAATAGAAAGCCACTAGGATTTAACAGATGGAAAACTGTTCACATTATTCTTTGCCGAATTTTAGAGGTAGAAGAGATGAGGAAACTGGAACCAAGAGGTTAAGTGACTTCAGTTAGTTAGTTGACAGAATTTAGGACTGAAATCCCAAAGCTTCCACTGTCTTTCATGCCTTCAAGAAATATCATCTTTCCTACCTTTGATTACATATGGGACAGGTAGTATTTTGCCTGCTCTGATCAATGATTCCACTAGTGTAGGGTGTGTCCAAAGAGAAAACACATTTTACCAATGTACAACAGTACTCCAACTTTTAGTCTTAAGAGAATTGCCTGGGCACCAAGAGATTAAGTGACTTGCCAGGAATATTTGAAGAGAATGGGTGAAAAGACTGGAGAGGTACCAAAGGACCAAGCTGAGAAGATTCGATACCCAGCAGCCCAACCTTTGAACCCAAATTTTTCTGTGTTTACCCCCTATTCAATTAACTCCAGTCATTCAGTTTTCTAGAATCAAAGACAAATCCCTCTTTGGCATATCCAGCTCTTCAAAGCCTGTCGAGTCTCACACATTACTTCCGTTCTTTCATTCTACACCGCTCAGGCATCTTCGTTTATTTTCCACACACACCTCTCTCCCATTCTGGTCTATATCTTTGACTGCCTATCTCCTATGATTGGAATGTTTTCCCTCTTGGAATACCTGGTTTCCTTCAAGAATCAGCTCAAGCACTCTTCTCTGCAAGAGATTTATCCTGGTTCCCTCAGCAGCTAGTGCCTTCTCACCTAAAATAACTACATAAATAACTATGTATATGTGTTGCTATCTTCTTAGAATCCTTACCTTGAAGGCAAGGATTAGAACATTGTATATGTCTGATCTGTGTTTGTTGACTCAGGCTAGTTTGCACTAATATAGAGTCATCTAAATCTTATATGTAGTTTTAATTTTTCTATTAATAAAAATAACTAGTTCCATTGCTTAAAACCTCTATCCCTTCCATTATCTTAGATATACTAAGATACTTAGATATACCATTTTTAGGTGAAAGGAAAGTATAAGAAGCAACAGTAGGAATCACAGAATTAGGTTAAGAGAAAAGGAGGTGGCCAAGCAAATTGGAAGGGGAATGTCTGTGCTTCTACTTACTCCCCCTCCACACATCCTACAGACATATGCCTTCAGCTGATATCAGGAAGGAGCAAGGGGGAGAGATCTAGTATTCTTTTTATGACTAGACCCATGACTTTTACTTAATTGTTATATGATAGTTGAATCCCATAAATCTACTGCCAAAGTTTTTTGATTAAAAAAATCTAAAGGCATTTTTTATCATAGTATGACGGAGTTGCTAAATTAAAATGTTGCCTTTGCAGAGTTGGTGAATGTGTTCCAATGAGAGCAGTTGTTCATTATGTCCCATAAATTTTACCTTTAGGCTGTGCACAAGCTTTGAATTTTCCATAAGGTCCTCCCCCCTCCCTTAACAATAGTGGTCTGTTTAATCTTTAAAAAAAGAAAAACAACATAAAAACAACGAAAAATCCAGTGTGTGATATGTACTGTGGCCATCAAAGAGTAGTCTAGTTTTTGTAATTCAGAGTAGCAGAGGTTCAAAACATCAATTGAAGATTGGTGATTCCAAGTTGTAGTCCATTACACAGTCTTAGTACTCATATCTCCATCAACAATACAATTTTAATGTGATGAGAACCTCTTAAATATATCCTGTTTATGTGCTGGAAATTTTCTTCCTAGGAATCCTTTATGTTTGTCTATGAAAAAGGCTTTTTGGGTGAGGTGAGCAGGCATTTATGACTATGGCCTCTAGCTCTTCCTCCTACATATTTCACTGAGCCTAAGAATTTTTTTTGTCAGCTGATTTTTCCATCTGAACCTCCAGTGAGAACATGGAATTCCATGGAGAGCAGTGGATCAGGAGTGTCATTTAAAATTAGATAGTGTCAGTGAACTAAAATTAGGAAACGTTTTTAGTCTTATTAGCCATATATAATAGAATAGTCTATCTTTACTCCAGAGTATTTAATTATAGGATGGGGGCAGGGAGAGAGGGAGAAACATTCAAGGTTAGTGAAAGAGTAACATGAAGCAACCAGAAATCTTTTATTAGTGCTAACTTCTTTGCCAGTGATCATAAAATCAAAGCATAAGACAGAAAGGGAATTCTGAAGCTTCACTTTATCCTCTAACTAAGTAGGCTGAATTGTCCTAAATCATCACAGTTAAAGAAAAAGATTTTTCCTCCTCTCTTGGAGAAATCTTAAGAGGACAAGACCACTTATCTGTAAATATATGAAGGGTTTTAAAGTTGAAAAGGAATTAGGCTTGTCCTGTGCCTCAGTGGTCAGTAGAAGTTATCAAAGGGTGACTTTAGGCTTGATGTAAAAAAAAATAGAGAAATAGGATGGACTGTCTCAGGAAATTACAAGTTCCTTTTTCCTGGAGGTTTTAGATAAAAAATTGGTCCATCATTTATCTGTTCCCCACCATGGGAAGTCTTCATATGCTTGGGGTACACACCCTACTAACTTACTGAAGGGTTAAGCTGGTCAACTGCAACCTGGTTTAAGCTGTGTGTGCAGAAAGTTTTACAAAGAGTGTGGCCATTATACATGCTACAGCTTCTTGGAACCATAGGTAAGTGTTGGGAGATAGATGGATACTAAAGATGAATGGAACAGCCCTTTTCAGGCCCTTACATCAGGAGGCTAGTCCTCCTTGAACAACCTATACACCCCTCATAAAGCTGACATTCTAACAGGAAGATGATGCTAACACAAATCACCTATAGTAAGCAATATTACCTAAATACATTAGAGAGGTGTAAAACAAAATGCTTTGTGGATTTTGAAACCATCTTGCCTCTAATATGAGATGTCAAGGAAAACTTTCTACAGCAAAAGACAATGGAGTTGTATTTTGAAGGACAGGTCAAGAATTTAACTGATGAATGTCGGGAGAGAAGAAAATATTTTTAAGGAAGATTAAACAAGTAGTTCAGTGCAGAGTGGTTTGGGATAAAAATCAAAACAGAAGAGTAACAAGAAGCTGCAGATTTCCAGTCATAAATGGCCAGGACCAAGTTGGGGCTAAGGAAATGTAATATTGGCAGAGAGGAATGGATAGATTTGAGGAACATAAAGTCTCAGCGGCATTTGGTGACTGGCTAGAAATAGGAGACAAGAAATAAGGGGAAAAGAAAACAAATATAAAGCAGTGAGTATAAACACCTTTATACTTTTTTAAAAGCTTGACTATAAAAGGGAGGGGGGGGAAAGGATACTAGTTTAAGAGGATAGCAGGATTAATATCACTGAGGTAAGGTAATGCTTATGAATGTAACAGTTGAAAAGCACTTTCAGATGCTTGAGATAGACATCCCCCTAACTCACTGATCTGTCTGAGGCCTGTCAGTTACCCTCAGCCTGGTTTAGACTGTGTGCTCAGACAGTTTTACTGAGGTGTGACTGCTGTTAATGCTTACAGCACCTTGGAGTTACAGATGAGACTTGGGTGAATGTGGACACCAGAGGTGGATGAACAACCCTGAAAAGAGCATGGGAAGCTCTTATTCAGAGGTTCCAGTTTTTCCTTAATACCCAGTCAGAGAGCAAAGATGCCAAGGTCATCCACAGCATCTGGGGCTTTAACAGATAAAAGTGACCTTTTATCTTGCCACTGGCCTTTGATGATTCTGGAAAAGAGGGTGAAGCAGATGATTTTGCGCCACTCCTCACTTAAATCTGATTGACAGAAGAGTCACAATAGCACTCTCTTATGCCATGGGTCCTTTTCAAAAATGAAGGCTAAACAGCAACAAGTTCCAGGAAGCCAGATGTGGATTCTGAGGGCCTGGGTTCTAATTTAAACTAATAGCAATATGACCTTGGTAATTTTGCTTAATTTTTTTGTACTTCATGCTTCTCCTTATTAAATCATAAACTGGTAGCAGCCTGTGATGGTGATGGGTATTTCCATACCACAATGGTCCCTATAATAATGAATTGACAGATTCTTTTTTATATTCCTATATATAACATCTTATCATGCCCCATGTTATGTCATTGTGCATGCATGGCACAACATACCATCACCTCTTATCACTTCCCTGTATCATGGCATTTGTCACATGTCACCATTGCATATCATACATCATCGCCTGACATCGCATATACACATATATACACATAGGTACACCTGCTAACACGCACGAAATAAAGTATTCTAAAACTCTTTAATGAAAACATACTATTCTAGGCATGATAACAAAATACCATCATCAGTAATCACTGTTCAACTGGTACATTGCAATTTGAGTGATATCAATGCTTCAAAATTTTCTTTAAAAAAAGTTTATTTCAAAATTAGATAACCCTTACTTATTATGAGACAGAATTTTACAAAAAAATTTCTTTGCATATTATTTAGTAACTTAGGGAATACCATATAATATTTTAAAATTCTTTTTTAGATATTTTGCATATAAAAAGAATTCATTATGGATATAGCCTATCTTAAATCTGTAGGATTAACTACAATATTAATAATCCTATCAAGATGATGCTTCTTGCAGCCTAAAAAGGAACTATATTGCACATTTGCTCACACATGAGGCTCAGCAAAAATCAAGATTGATTTTGATTGATTTGATTGTTGGGAAATGGGAAAAAATTCAGATTAGTCCTGATAAGATTATGGACCTGTATCAGAAATGCTTTAGGAACAACTCCATTCACTGCTAACACCAAACTAGTACTGACTCCCTAAAATAAACTGGCTTAGTTCCTTGTAAGAGGAATCCAGGGTAAGACCATCTGTTCCTTTAATTTTGACGGCGCTCACTAGACAAATACAAGCACTGAAAGAGTTACTGAATGGAAAAGAAAAAGCCTTTGCCTGCAGGGGCCTGAAGTTGTAGTGCAAATGTTAAAGAGCTATGAAAAAGGAAAGGTGATACACTCACAACACACACACACATATATGTATGTATTACTTTTTAGAATTGCCTAGAAAAAATTCTGATTGCCTTAATATTATTGATTAGCACTATCATAACATTCACTATCAAGTAGAATTCTTAAACTGCTGGACATTTCCACCATCATAGGTATCTCAAAATCACTATGTCTAAAATAGAATTTATTTTCTCCTCTAAACCCACTGCACTTCTTCACTGCTCTGTATCTATGGAGGACATTATTATCCTTACACAGATTTGCAACTATGAGGTCAACTACAGCTCTCACACAATCTTGTAGTCAATTAGTTGCCAAGTCTATTCAATGTTGTGGAACAAGACAGTAGGAGTCTGAGGATCTGGATTAAAATATCACCTTTGTCACTTAACTACTTGTTTAGGCAAGTCACAACTTCTCTGGGTCTCAGTTGATTTTTTTTTTTTGAAAAATAAAGAGATTGGATCAGGTGGTCTCTAAATTCATGATCCCTCACCCTGCTCCACTGCCCCAATTCAATCAGTTGCCAAGAGTCAGTTCTGTTTTTATATCTCTTTTATCTGCTTTCACTCACAGTCAAAACTCTAAAACTCCATCAACTCTCCTTTGGAATACTGCAATTGCGTCTTAAGTAATGGCCTTGCTTCAGTTCTCTCTGCCATTCAATCAGTCCTCTACCCAACAACCAAAATGAAATTTCTAATGCACAGGAATGGCCATGTCATTCCTCTACACACGAAACTTCACTGCCTCCCAATTGCCCCTGAGATAAAATACAAAATTCCTCTTTTTGGCTTTAAAGCCCTTCACAATTTAGCTTCAGCCTATCTTTCCAGACTTCTTTCACATCACTTCGCCTCACATACTCGGTTATTCTAGCCAAACTGGTCTACTTCTTGTTTCCTCATATATGACATTCCATCTTTTACCTCCATACTTTTGCACAGATTGTGCCCTCCTGCCTTGAATGTTCTCTGTTCTCACCTCCATATTTTAGAATTTCTAACTTCATTCAAAGTTAACTCAAGTGCCAGTTCCTCCTGGAGGCCTTTTCTGATCCCTCCCTGACAGATGTTAAAACTTTCTATGTGTGTCTCTCTGTGTCTCTGTCTCTGACCCTGTCTTTCTGTCTCTCTCTTTCTCTCTAGATGAAATCTATGGATTTATTGCTTCCCTTGTCACCCATCTAATCTCCTTAATATAAGCTCTTTAAAGGCAGGAACTTGTTTCATTTTTATTCCCAGTCTTATTCCCAGCAGTTTTTTCCTCTATTTTTTGTTTAGTGCTATGATTTTATAGGAATAAGGAACTCCCAATAAGGAAACCCCTTCCACCAATACTGATCTGCAGCCATTCTATACTTTTTAGTCTTTAAAAGTTGCTGGGGGCACTGAGAGAGTGAGTCTATCCTGAAATATCTTACTAGAATGCAAATGGATCTTTAAAAACTATTTCATATAGATCAGTAAATTTAATCTTAAAAGAATTATCTCATATAAATATCATAATCTCTGAAGAACATTGCCCAAAAGACAACAACAAAGGCAAGGGCAAATTATAAAACATTCCAAATGAAGAATTTTACAGGAAAAGTGACATTAAAGATTTATCAAGTTTAGTCAGCATGTATTGATTAAGTGCCTACTATGCACCAAGCATTGTGATAAGCACTGGAGATGGAAAGAAAGGCAAAAACAGTCCCTGCTTTCAAGAAATTCATCTTCTAATAGGGAGACAACATATAAACAATTGTGTTCAATCAAGTTATGTATAAGATAGAGTATAGGAATAAATGGGATTTTCCTTAAAATGATGAGTAGCATCTACTTAAAATCATCAGCTGGCAGCATATGTAATGGCAACAAACTAGAACCATTCCCAATAAGATCAAACATGAAACAAAGTTGCCCACTGTCACCATTATTATTTAATATTGTATTAGAAATGTTAGCTTTGGCAGTAAGAGAAGAAAAAGAGATTAAAGGATTTAGAGTAGATAATGAGGAAACCAAATTATCACTCTTTGCAGATGACATGATGGTATACTTAGAGAACCCTGGAGACTCAACTAAAAAACTACTAGAAACAATTCACAACTTTAGCAAAGCTGCAGGATACAAAATAAATCCACATAAATCATCAGTATTTTTATATATTACCAACAAAGTTCAGTAGCAAGAGATACAAAAAGAAATTCCATTCAAAATAACTATTGATAGTATAAAATATTTGGGAATCTATCTGCCAAGGAAAAGTCAGGAACTATAGGAACTAAACTACAAAACACTTTCCACACAAATAAAGTCAGACCTAGTCAACTGGAAAAATATCAAGTGCCTATGGGTAGGCCAAGCGAATATAATAAAAATGACAATACTACCCAAACTAATTTACTTATTTAGTGCCATATCAATCAAACTCCCAAGAAATTATTTTACAGATCTAGAAAAAATAGTAGCAAAGTTCATTTGGAAGAACAAAAGGTCAAGAATTTCAAGAAAACTATGAAAAAAAAGGCTGACGAAGGTGGCCTTGCTGTACCAGATCTAAAACTATGTTATAAAGCAGCGGTCATCAAAACCATTTGGTCCTGGCTAAGAAATAGAGTAGTCGATCAGTGGAATAGGATAGGATCACAGGACAAAATAGTCAATAACTGTAGCAATCTAGTGTTTGACAAACCCAAAGACCCCAGCTCTTGGGATAAGTACTCACTATTTAACAAAAACTGCTGGGAAAAAAACTAGTATGGAAGAAATTAGGGCTTGACCCATACCTAATACCACATACCAAGATAACATCTAAATGGGCTCATGATTTAGATATAAAGAGTGATATTATAAGCAAATTAGAGGAACATAGGATAGTTTACCTCTCAGACCTGTGGAGATGGAATAAATTTATGTCCAAAGAAGAACTGGAACTCTTAATTGAACACCAGATAGATAATTTTGACTATATTAAGTTAAAAAGTTTTTGTACAAACAAACCTAATGCAGACAAGATTAGGAGGGAAGCAATAAATTGAGAAATCATCTTTACATTTAAGGGTTCTGATAAAGGCCTCATTTCTAAAATATATAGAGAATTGACTCATATTTATAAGAATTCAAGCTACTCTCCAATCAATAATTGGTCAAAGGACATGAACAGACAATTTTCTGATGATGAAATTAAAACTATTTCTAGTCATATGAAAGGGTGCTCCAAATCACTATTGATCAGAGAATGTAAATTAAGACAACTCTGAGGTACCACTACACACCTGTCAAATTGGCTAAAATGACAGGAAAAGATAATGACAAATCTTGGAGGGGATGTGGGAAAACTGGGACACTGATACATTGTTGGTGGAACTGTGAATGAATCCAACCATTCTGGAGAGCAATTTGGAACTATGCTCAAAAAGTTATCAAATTGTGCATATCCTTTGACTCAGCAGTGTTTCTACTGGGCCTATATCCCAAAGGGATCTTGGAGGAATGTTTGTGACAGCCCTTTTTGTAGTGGCTAGAAAATGGAAACTGAATGGATGCCCATCAATTGGAGAATGGCTGAATAAATTATGGTATATGAATGTTATGGAATATTATAGTTCTACAAGAAATGACCAAGAGAATGATTTCAGAGAGGCCTGGAGAGACTTGCATGAACTGATGCTGAGCGAAGTGAGAAGAACCAGGAGATCATTATACATGGCAACAACAATACTCTATGATGATCAATTCTGATGGACATGGCTCTCTTCAACAATGAAATGTTTCAAACCACTTCCAATTGTTCAATGAAGAAAGCCATATACACCCAGAGAGAGGGATATGAAATGTGGACCACAACATAACATTTTCATGCTCTTGATTAATGTTTGCTTGCATTATATTTCCCTTCTCAGCTTTTTTTTTTTTGTAGATGTGACTTTTTTTGCACAACAAAATAGCTGTAAAAATATGTATACACATATTTGATTTGTCAAGTATCTTAACATAATTAACATGTAGTGGATATCCTGCCATCTAGGGGAGGGGTAGGGACTAGGGGGGAAAATTTGTAATGGAAAGCTTTGTAAGGGTCAATGTTGAAGGATTACCCATACATATGTTTTGCAAATAAAAAGCTTTAATTTAAAAAAAAAAGTTATGTATAAGACAAACTACTGGAGGTATATCTCAGAAAGAAGGCACTAGTATTAAATGAGATGTAAAATGGATTGTATTGTTTGAGGAACAGTAAGGACAACAGTGTCATTGGATGACATGGAGGGGAATAAAATGTAAGAAGACTGATAAAGTGGGAGGGGTCAGTTTATGAAAGGCTTTAAAAGCTAAATAGCACATTTTATATTTGATCCCAGGGGTAATAGGGAGCTATGAGTTTATTGAATGGATTTAAGCATGGGAAGGTGACATTGTCAGACTTATGCTTTAGGAAGATCATTTTCATAGCTGAATAGAGGATGAACTTTAGTGGAGAAAGAGGTGGGGAGACCAAATGGAGAGTTATTTAAGTAGTTCAGATATGAGTATGACAGCAGTGTCTGAGGAGAAAAGAAGGTATATCAGAGAGATGTTAGGAAAACAGAATCAGTAGAATTTCACCACAGATTGTAAAGGTGGTGGTGAGAGAAAGTGAGTAACACCTAGGTTGTGAGCCTTGGGTAACTAAGAAGGTGGTGTCCTTGATAGTTATAGGGAAGTTAGGAAGAGAGGAAGGTTCATCAAAGAAATGTATATGGCTGGGGGCGGGGGAAGAGAAAGAGGCACTATCACTCTGATAGTGAATTGAAAGGGTAATTGATGCACAGACCACATTTTCCATTTAGTCTCCAGATATATCAAGAGACCTAAAAGTCCCCTTTGAGCCCTCTGTGATGAATTTATGGGAATGCATGGATAAGAGACTAACAGGTTTAGAAGTCACAAAAGGCTGGAATTTGCCTCAGTAGAGGTAATATCCAACTTGATGAGATCACAGATTCTTTGAAGTAAGAAAAATACAACATTTTTATTTCAGGACATTTAAAGTGCTTAGTTCCTGGGATCATAATGTGGGGTATTTGGTATGGAAACAACTTAAGGATATAGTAACAACTTCTACCTATTTCATACTTTGTGAATATAAATAAAGATATGCTTTGGACAAGATGATAAGCAGCCCACTGGTAATATATATAGACAAACATACCTCCATAGGCTAGTGGGTTTTTAAAAACTTATTTGTCATATATATGTGGATAGGAATACCTCTTGTTCTACTCAGAAATTTCTACTTATACAATAATAAGCAGAGGATGCTCCAATATTGGGTTAATCCAGACTATTCAAATAATTAGAACAGATAATTTGATTTTAAAAATGGTCCTTTTCCCATATTTGTTACCTCCTAAAGGTGGCCCCACAAAGATTTTTATGAATATCACTCTTCCCCTGATCTTGTATCATTTAAAGTAAAAACCAAGTTAAAACCCCATTATTTGGTTCCATCAAGAAATAAATACAATTATTATTTTAGTGATACAATGATTCAGTATTCAAGAAGAAAAATTTGTGTTCTATAAGATAGCTTGAATCTACAGAATTTAGATTCCCTGGCCCACCATTCTCTGGTGATGATAGAAAAGGAATTTTCCAAGAAAAGGCCCAAGAGAAACTAATTTGTCTGGTATTGCTTCTGTTCTTTTGTTCTTTCAAAATCTAAAATTAACCAACATCTGCAGTGTCAACAGGGACACCATATGTCATTCAAATTCACATTCTTTAATAAAATGCATTTGAGGCAATGCATTCTGGTTGGAATTCTAAGATAAACAAAAATACTAGAATGAATTTATTGAAAATCTGATCATTAAAATCAATAACAAATGTTCTCTGGAACTTCATTGTATTGCATATACTACCCACTAAAGAAAACAGCATGAGCATTTTCTGGCATTCAATGCCAGAAACTAGAAGTAAAACTTGCTTATGTTTTATTTCACATAAAGGTGAAAAGTAGGTTTGCAGAATTTGATGGATTTCATATATACAATGTTATTAGCAAGATTTACACAGAGATTCATTTGATTTCTCTTATGACTTCTTACTTTACTTACCCAGGCGACTTCTCATCCCTGGATTTTTTCTTATAAAGCTGCACTTCATAAATCCTTCTCTTTCCTGACATTTTGTAGACCAAATTTGAGACTGTTTTCAGCAGAGAATTCAGTGGCAAAGTTTTCCTGCATAAGATCTTTCAATTAAGAGTGCTTTCCTCAAAATAACAAATTGCATTTTGCTGCTATGTCTTGAACCATTTCCTTTGTATCCTGAAGTCAGATTTTTTTAATATGTAATATAGCTTCCACTGAGAATTCCTGACACAATGAAAAGTTGCTTAAACTTAAAGGATTTGTCAGGAAGATAATTCATGAATTACTCCCATCAGATTTAAAAGAAAATAGTTTTTTTTTTTTTTTTTTAAACAACCTTCAATAAACTTATTGCTTATCAGTAAATTAAAGAAATTTCTATTAATGTGGTCTTAATTGCTAAAACTGAATAATGCAATGATTTCCACTTCTAGGATTTCTTTTTACTAAAAAAAATTATACTCAAGTTATTGCAAAGGAGTGATAACATTATGACATGCTTTATGAAAAAGGTATTGACTTCCTAAAATGATGAGCAATTTTCAATGACAGATCGTGATGACTCCAACAAGAGGGACTTTGGGAATAAACTCAGAAAGAGTAGTTGACAACAGGAAAGAAAATCCTGAAAACATTTAAGAGTTGATGTAGACCCTGGTGGTTATGGGAGAAAGTATACGGAGTAAGAGATGGAAGAATGTGAATTTTTTAGAGGGAATGGTAAAAAGTTTTTATGGGACAGAAAACCCCATACTACACAAGTTTTGAAAGGTCATGTTGTGTTTTTTTTTTTCTCTTCAGTTATTTTGTTTTGCTTTTACTTTTTCTTAAATTAGCATCAAAATATGGTAGGATGGGGGCAGCTAGGTGGTGCAGTGATTAGAGCACCAGCCCTGAAGTCAGGAGGACCTGAGTTCAAATCTGATCTCAGACACTTCCTAGCTGTGTGACCCTGGGCAAGTCACTTAACCCCAATTGCCTAACAAAAAGCAAAAAAAAAATATATATATATGGTAGGATATAAATAGGTCATGTCTTAATGCTCACTCTGCTCCATTACCAGTAAAAGTGAAAGCATTTTTTTTTTTTGATAAGGTAGTAGAAAGAATCTTGCAGTCTTAAACATACTTATATGTGGGAGTAATTAAAAGAGACTTAGGGAGAAGATAGAAGATGTAATTGGTCAGAGATGACTGGAATAATGAAAGGATATGAAGGAAGAAATAGAGAATGCAGATAGTAAAGCCTTGAAATTGAGAGGAAGTCTAAGTCTGATTCAGGAAAGTAGTAAGAACTCTGCCCATGGGGGAATTGGGAATGATTTTGGCTGTCACATTATGAACTAATTAGACTGAAGGGGGTTGTAGACTGAGGAAACAGAGAAGAGAGGCTTATTGAGTTGAGAAAGGAAGTGGTTAAGACACAAGCGACAGCTTCACTATTCAGAGTGCATTCAACAATAGTGTTTTCTCACTATGAAGCTATTCTTTTTTCTTTTACAAGAAACCCTGACCTGTAAGGCCTAGGTTTGTCAAGTTTAAAAATAATTTATTTAGTGATTGAGGTATAGAGACCCTAGCTTGATAATCATTTTTAGCAATGACTTCAGCACCAATAAGTCAAAACTAGAATTCCCAATCCACACACTTGCAAACCACAAAACTCACCTCTTTGTCCTGAAACCAAGTAATACTGTCCCTCCTGGCTGTTCTGCTGCTGATTAATGAGTTGTGCAGAAAAATGTTTGAAGAGTCATTACAACCACCTCCCTTCCCTCTCACAAAGTACAACACATCTCTGCCAGATTGGCTGAAACATGTGTAGTTGATCATTTCAAGCCATTCTGGCCAATACCTGTATGGTCTGGCTAAACTATAACACAAGAAAGTACATGCTGTTCTCTTGGAATTACTACTAAAAAAGAATAGCATAAAGGGTTTGACTATGCCTATATCACACAAATGGAAAATTCAGTATGGACCTGTCTTGCCAATATGCCTATCTCATTTACTCATAGATACACTAATAATCTTAATATTTATTCTGTGTTCATTTATGTTTTCAATCATGTATCTCTGATCAGCTTGGTTAGCATGTAGAAAAACAAATATTAGAATTCTAGTTCTTTTTTCCTATTTGGGGGAGTGACTAATCAATGAACCTTTTGGTTTTGGTAGTATTTTGAGGTTTACAAAACACTTTCCTTCCAATAACTTTGTGAGACAGATGAAAGTACAACCAATCACTCCATTGTATAGATGCCCAGCAGCTGACCCCTCTATTTGTACTCTCTTTTAATTAAGGTGTGAGCTCCTTAAGAGAAAAGAAGACTGCTTTGCTTTTCTATTTGTATTACCCTTAGTAAACATAGAATAAATGTTTTTCCATTCTTTTCCATATGTAAAGCTTGTATCAGAATTTCATGAAACAGACTACCTCAGTACACTTAAGGGAATTTTCTCATTTGACTTGGCCCATATTCAAGGAAATCTGAGAAGATGAAGGCATGGTACCTCTACTTGCAAATATGGAGTTCGTAATAGTTCAGAAAAAATTTCATTAAAAAAAAAAGGAAAAGAGAAGATGGCGAACTGCAGACAGCTTTCTCTGTGAACTCCTTTGGGACCTTCCCTCAAACCCAGACAAAGTGAGCCTTCGAACTGGTTTGTGAGTGAAGGCTCCACCAAACATTTGGACTACAATACACTTCTATCAAAAATCTACCTGGAAAGAACTCCGGAGAAGGTTAGCCTCAGGGGAAATCGGCTGCTGGTCGCGATCAGACTCCAGCCGGGGCGGAAGTCAGGGCTGCGATAGAGGGGCGGATTTAAGGCACCCAGGAAGCCCCTGGGAGACGCCTGGGCCACTTTGCTCTGCTTGCAGGCAGGTGCTTTGACAGATCTGCCTTTGGTAAAGGGTGGATCGAGAGAAACTGAAAACGTGGTCTAGCCCCACCAGCCTCAGACCGGAAGTCAACTCGGCAAACTGCCCCAGGGCAAATACAAATCGTTGCAGTTTTCTCTGTTTTTGACCAATATCCCAACTTTAAACCATGAGCAAGAAGCAGAAGAGAGCTCTCACCATAGAAAGCTTTTACACAGAAAAAATAGAACAGTCCCCAGATCCTGACATTATGAAAAAAATCCCAGATGAAGCCACAAAGGCAGACTTAAGTTGGTCTCCCTTTCAGAAGGCTTACCTGGATGATTGCATTAAGAATCTCAAAAGAGAGCTAGAAGAAGAATGGGGAAATAAATTGAGATCAGGGCAACAGAAATATCAAAAACTGGAAAATAGGACTGGTGAATTGGAAAAAGAAAACAGTTCATTGAAAAACAAAATTGGTGAATTGGAAAAAGACAACAATTCACTGAAAAATAAAACTGGCAAAATGGAAAAAGAATGCATTGAATCAAGAAACTCAATTGGCCAGCTACAAAAGGAGCTAAAAAAGATAACTGAAGGAAATAATACTTTAAAAATTAAAATTGAACAAATAGAAGTAAATGAGTCAATAAGACTTCAAGAATCAGTTAAACAAAAACAAAAAAAATGAAAAAATAGAAGAAAATATGAAATATCTCCTAGGAAAAACAACTGACTTGGAAAACAGATCCAGGAGAGACAATTTAAGGATTATCGGACTCCCTGAAAGCCACGATGAAAAAAAGAACCTGGATGCTATCTTCCAGGAAATCATGAAAGAGAATTGCCCTGATGTTTTAGAATCAGACGGCAAAATTGGCATTGAAAGAATTCAC
>JAJPUD010000238.1:278445-310490 GCA_023553655.1 Myrmecobius fasciatus
TGAATAAATTATGGTATATGAATATTATGGAATATTATTGTTCTGTAAGAAATGACCAGCAAGATGATTTCAGAGAGACCTGGAGAGACTTACATGAACTGATGCTGAGTGAAATGAGCAGAACCAGGAGATCATTATACACGGCAACAACAGTACTATATGACGATTAATTCTGATGGACATGGCTCTCTTCAACAATGATATGTTTCAAACCACCTCCAATTGTTCACTGAAGAAAGCCATATACACCCAGAGAGAGGGATGTGAAATGTGGACCACAACATAACATTCTCATACTCCTTGATTGATGTTTGCTTACATTGTGTTTCCTTTATCTGATATATCATTTGTGTAGATAAGATTTTTCTTGCACAACAATGACAAGTTTGGAAATATGTATACATATATTCGATTTGCCAATATTTTAACATAATTAACATGTAGTGGATATCCTGCCATCTAGGGGAGGGGTGGGGAAGTTGGGGGGGAAAAATTTCTAATGGAAAGCTATGTAAGGGTTATTGTTGAAGAATTACCCACACATATGTTATGCAAATAAAATAAAATTAAAAAAAAAAAAAAAAGGAAAAGAAGCAGAAATATTTGAATGAGCATCCCATAGTTCAAATTCTTATGCAAATTTCTTTTTCACTTAATAGTATTTTATTTTTCCAATTATAAGTAAAGATGGTTTTCAAAATTTATTTTATAATATTTTGAGTTCCAGATTCCTCCCCTCAATCTCTTCTTACTCCCCCTCCTAAGACAGCAAGCAATCTGATATAGGTTATACATGTACAATCATTTTAAACATCATATGCAAATTTCTAAAGTCAACTGCAGTCCTGAGAATGAGAGAGGTCTTTGTTAGAGTCCCTTTCCTTCCCTAAGCCTTGTCTTGATCTGCTGAGCAAAGAAGCTCATTTAAAATGTTTTATCTCCCTCTCTCCATTTTTCTAGCTGTTCCTTATGCTAGCTCAGCAGTTCTTCTAGCATAGGCTATTAGTTTCTCAGACAAGAAAAAGACAAATCTCAGCTTTCTGTGCCGTCTCTCCCTAAAAATAAAGGAAAATCCCTCTAAGAGCTGCTGTCTTCCCTGGATGCCATTTTTAGTCTTAAGGTTCTTTCTCTTTTCAGCCTTTTCTTTCTACTAGTTACCAATCCCATCTATTACAAATATATATACTTTTTGGGGGAGATAAGAAGAAGAAACACTTTCTTCTTTATGGAAAAAAGAGATCTTGGAAATAATCTAGTGTAACCTATGGATGAGGACACTAAAGCCTAGGAAGAAGTTAATTAGCTCTCCAAAGAACACACAAGTATGTAAACTCACAGGAGAAGAGTCAGGATCCAAACTCAGGCCCTCAGGTTCTAAATCCATCACTTTTTCTACTATATCACAATTCTTGCCATTATTTTCTCTGTTTACTCAGACAGGAAAAAAGCAAAGCGAGAAATATCAGCACAGTGGATACACAGCCACTTTGATGAAAAGAGATTCAGGGAGACAGAAGAAAGGAGGTGATTATTCTAGCCAAAGATCAAAAGATCAGAGATACAAATAAATACATAACTATATTCATCTTAAAACATTGCCCTTTCCCCTCACAGCTGCTAAAGCAAAATAGATGGGACATTCCCTCCTTCTTTGTATGAACAGATATATCACGTCTCTTTTTGTTCATTTCTTTCAAAGTTGCCTTTGATGTTGATTTTAGCTTGATTTTGCAGGCACAAGTAGAGCATGTTGGTCCCTAGAAAAGTTGCCTTAGGTATCAGGAACTCGATAAATCAGTTCCCACTCAAAACTGTAACTTAGGAGCCTTTCCTGCTCTTTTACCCCTGAGCCAGTTCAAAACAAAATACATTTACTATATAACAATAGCATAAAAAGTCACAATAAAACAGATTTCCCTATAGATAATAAGATTTATACTCTCCTATGAGTTACCATACCACCTGTGGATAAGGGTTTATACTCAGAATACATATGACTAGGACAGATGTCTGGAGGGCATACATGAAACCAGTGGGGCCAGGGCACCCCTCTGTAAAGCATTCACATAAAAGGCAGGTGTAACAGAGACAACTTTTTCTTCTGACTCTACAGGCGTGTTGATATACTTTAATGATTCTCTGCTGAATGTCTCATCTCAAGTGGTCCTGTGATTTCCAGCTTTCTTCTTTCTGGCACATCTTCTATGCTTCAAGTATTCAAAGTTACCTGTGAAGGTATAATAACTAAGACAGGATAGTAGCTTTTTCAGTATATAGAATCCCCAAACTCAATTAAGAAGAACCAATAAAAGCTAGCCATATTACTGTGAGCTAAGATTATTATTTTAACTGCTTGTGTTTGGTGCTAATTTGAAGTCTATAGGACAAGACAACTATTAGACTTAAGTTTAGAAAATTCCTTTAAACCAGAGATTCTTAACATTTTGTGGGTATGTCATGGATCCCTTTGGAAGTCTCTTTTAAGTTTTGAATCAGCCCTTTTCCCTTCTTTTTTTATTTATTTTTTAAGACTGGATCTCACTCAGGCTGGAAATACAGTGACCACTCACAGGCGTGATCCTAATGCTGACAGACATGTAAGCTCTAACCTGTTCCATTTCTGACCTGGGTCATTTTTTCTCTTCTTTAAGCAGCCTGATAGGCTCCTGCTCCCTGGGGTTGATGCTGGATTTAGTGTGAACATCCAATCAGCCTTAACTCTACTGGGTAAAACTCATGAATTTAAGAAATCTTATCAGCCTCAGCTTTCCCCCAATAGCAGAGATTACAAATGTAGACCACTATGCCCAGTTATAGACTCAACCTAAGAATAATGTTGTTTTTATTTAATTGAAGGAAATGCTAAATATAGAGTTTAGAAAAAATAAAGATGTAATTTTTTATCTGATTGATCCCCTAAAATCTATCCACAGATTTCAAGTTAAGAGCCCTCCTTACAGATTGAAACATACTTTTTTGAGGGCTAATTTTATTTTTATTGAGGAATTTTTTTTTGATGGGAGGGGGTAGATCTATGTTTTCTTTCACAACATAACTTTAATGGAAATGTTTTGCATAACTTCACATGTGCCTTCTTAATAGGGGTGGGGTAGGCAGGAAGGGAAAGAATCTGGAACTCGAGGTTTTAAAAACATGTAAAAATATTTTACATGTTAACTGGGGATAATAAAAATATTAAATTAAAAAGGAGGGCTCTTAACTTAGAATCTGTGGATAGATTTTAGGGGATCATTGCATTGCTGAGAATATCAAAGTTATTCACAGAAGAACCTCTTTCAAAAACACTTTCTTGGTCCTTAGTGGGTACCCTTCACTCCACAAAATTCATTGCACTCTCAAAAACTCACCAGAAGCTTTTTGGAGGCTGGGTCTAAAAACTCATTAATAACATGCAGATGAACTTGAGCAAGATTATTTAAAAAAAAAAAAAAAACTACTGGTAAAACAAGACAACAATCTGGCAAAAACTAGGTCTAGGTCAGCATCTAACACTAAATATACACTAAGATAAGTTCCAAATTATAGTATATCAATGTAATGTAATACTATCATGCCATTAGAGAAGAAATGATATCACTCCTCCTTGGAAATATCCCTAATACCCCAAGAAATGGAAATGTAGTCAGGCTATTATGGGCTATACCATCTTTGACCTCTCTGGTTTCTTTGCCTAGAAGAGCTTCATATGTTTGTGGTTGTTGTTGTTAATTTTTACAATTTTTTTTACAATTACATGTTAAAATAGTTTTCTTTCTTTTTTTGATGTTTTCTATCCAAAGTTTATTGAGATTGCCTTGGATCACTGAACTGAGAAGAACCAAGCCTTTTTTTTTTTTTTTTTTAAATAATAGCTTTTTATTTTCAAAATACAAAGGTAGTTTTTAACATTCACCCTTGCAAAACCTTGTATTCCAAAACTTTTTTTCTTCCCTCTCCCTCTCCCCCTCCCCTAAACAGCAAATAATCCAATATAGAACCAAGTCTTTCATAGTTGATCACTGCACAATCTTGCTGTTACTATGTATACTGTATTCCTGGATATACTTGTTTTACTCAGCATCAGTTCAAGTAAATCTTTCCAGGATTTTCTAAATCAGCTTGTTCATCCTTTTTTATAGAATAATAATATTCCATTACTTTCACATACCATAACTTATTCAGCCATTCCCCAACTGATGAGTATCTACTCATTTTCTAATTCTTTGCCACCACAAAAAAAAGAGCTTCTACAAATAATTTTGCACATGTGGGCCCTTTACCCTCCTTTATGATTTCCTTGGGATACAGACCCAGTAATAGCACTGCTGTATCAAAGGGTATACACAGTTTATAGCTCTTTGGGCATTTTTCAAATTGCTTTCCAGAATGGTTAGATCATTTCACAACCCACCAACAATGTATTAGTGTTCCATTTCTCCCACATCTTCTTCAACATTCATCATTATCTTTTCCTGTCATCTTAGCCAAGCTAAGAGGTGTGAGGTAGTACCTCAGAGTTGTTTTAATTTGCATTTCTCTAATCAATGGTGATTTAGAGTATTTTTTTCATATGACTATAGATGGCTTTAATTTCTTTATCTGAAAATTGTTCATATTCTTTGAGCAAAGATAGTTTTCAATATTCATTTTTGTAAGATTTTGAGTTCCAAATTTTTTCTTCCTCCCTCCTTTAACTTCCTCCTCACTAAAGTAGGAAGTAATGTGATGCAGGTTATACGTCTACTGTGATCTTAAACGTATTTCCGTATCTGTCATGTTGTGAAAGAAAAATCAGAACAAAAGGGAAAAACCATGAGAAAAAAAGCAAACAAAAAAAGGTGAAAATAGTATTCTTTGATCTGCATTCAGTCTCCATAGTTTTCTCTCTGGATTCAGATGGCATTTTCTCTCTCAAGTCTATTGGAATTGTCTTGGATTACTGTATTGCTGAGAAGAGATAAGTATCATATTGATCATCATATAAGCTTGCTATAACTGTGTACAAAGTTCTCCTGGTTCTGCTTATTTCACCTAGCACCAGTTCATGTAAGTCTTCCCAGGTTTTTCTGAAATCAGCCTGCTCATCATTTCTTATATAACAATAGTATTGCTAGTAATAGTATTACATTACATTCATATGCCATAACTTATTTAGACATTCCCCAATTGATGGGGATTTCCTCAATTTCCAATTCCTTGCTATCACAAAAAGAGCTGTTACAAACATTTTTTGCATATATGAGTCCTTTCCCCTCTTGTGTGTTCTCTTTGGGATATAGACTCAGTAGTGATACTGGCAATGATTTATATTCTTATAAATTTGATTCAGTTCTGTGTATATTTTAGAAATGAAGCTATATCAGAAACACTGGCTGTAAAAATTGTTTCCCAGTTTTCTGCTTCTCTTCTAATCTTGGCTGCATTGGTTTTATTTGAGCAAAACCTTTTTAATTTAATGTAATAAAAATTATCCATTTTGTATTTCATAATGTTCTCTAGTTCTTGTTTGATCATAAATTTTTCTTTTCTCCAAAGATCTGGCAGGCTAATTATTCCTTGCTCTCCTAATTTGTTTATGATTATCACCCTTTATGTCTATATTATGAACCCATTTCAACCTTATCTTGGTATAGGATATGAGATGTTGGTCTATACCTAGTTTCTGCCATAGTATTTTTCAGTTTTCCCAGTAATTTTTTTTTTTCCCTGAGGCAATTGAGGTTGTGACTTGCCCAGTGTCACACAGCTAGGAAGTGTTAAGTGTCTGAAGTCTATTTTGAACTCAGGTCCACTTGACTTCAGGACTGGTGCTCTATCCACTGTGCCAGCTAGCTGCCCCTTTCCCAGTAATTTTTGTTAAATAGTGAGTTCTTATTTCAGAAGCTGGAATTTTGGAGTTTATCAAACACTAGATTACTATAGTCAATGATTATTGTGTTATATGTATCTAACTTATTCCACTGATCCCAATCTATTTCTTAGTCGGTACCAAATGGTTTTGATGACTGTCACTTTATTTTATTTTATTTTTTTAATTAAAGCTTTTTATTTGTATAACATATGAATGGGTAGTTCCCCAGCATTGATCTTTACGAAGCTTTCCATTACAAATTTTACCCCCAGTCCTCTCCCCTCCCCTAGATGACAGGAGGTCCACGACATGTTAATAATGTTGAAATACTTGACAAGTCATGCAAGAAAAATCCTATCTACAAGAAAAAAAAGAAAATCAGAGAAAGGCAACACAATGCAAGCAAATATCAATAGAGATCATGAAAATGTTACGTTGTGGTCCACATTTCATATCCCTGTCTCTGGGTGTATATGGTTTTCTTCACTGAACAATTGGAACTGGTTTGAGACAATTCTTTGTTGCAGAGAGCCATGTCCATCAGAATTGATCATCATGTAAAACTGTTGTTGCTGTGTATGATGATCTCCTGGTTCTGCTCGTTTCACTCAGCATCAGTTCATGCAAGTCTCTCCAGGCCTCTCTGAAATTGTCCTGCTGGTTGTTTCTTACAGAACCACAAACATTCTTGCACATGTGGGGCCCAATGACTGTCACTTTAAAATATAGTTTTGTCTGGTATGGCTAGGCCACCTTTGTGTGTTTTTAAAATTATTATTATTAATTCCCTTGATATTCTTGATATTTTCTTCTTTCAGATGAATTTTGTTAATATTTTTTCTATCTCTATAAAATAATTTTTTGGCAATTCAATTGCTATGGCACTGAATAAATAATTAATTTAGATAGAATTGTCATTTTTATTATATTAGCTCAGCCTATTGATGAGCAATTGATATTTTTCCAATTGTTTAGATCTGACTTTATTTGTGTGAAAAGTATTTTATAATTTTAGTTTTTTTTCTTTTGCCTAATTTAGGTGTTCATAAAGTTCCTAGGTTTGTCTTGGCAGGTAGATTCCCAAATATATTTCTACAGTTATTTTAAATGGGATTTCTCTTTCTATCTCTTGCTGCTGGGATTTTTTGTTAAGATGTCCAAATGCTAGTGATTTATATGGATTTATTTTATATCCTGCAACTTTGTTAAAGTAATCGTTTCTTATAGTTTTTTAGTTGATTCTCTAGGATTCTCTAAATATAACATATCATCTGCAAAGAGTGATAATTTTGTTTCCTCATTGACTATTTTAATTTCTTCCATTTGGCTCTTCTTGATTTAGGTATCAACATCATAAAAGGAATTTGGTAGGACTCTTTCACCTATTTTTCCAAATAGTTTATATAGTATTGGAATTCATTGTTCTTTAAATGTTTGATAGAATTCATTTGTAAATCCATCTGGCACTAGTAGTATGTATATTTTTTTCCAAATACATAATAAATTTAACATATATATTGTTTTTTTTTTTGTTTTTGTTTTTTTGCTTTTTGCTGAGGCAATTAGGGTTAAGTGACTTGCCCAGGGACACACAGCTAGGGAATGTTAAGTGTCTGAAGTCAGATTTTGAACTCAGGTCCTCCTGACTTCAGGGCTGGTGCTCTATCCACTGCGCCACCTAGCTGCCCCTCAACATATATATTGTAAAGAAGTCCTATTTGTTTACAATCTTTTCTGAACTTCCATTTCCTTTTGTGCACCTTTTAAAACTTATGTTTCAATGATGTTCTTTTCTTCCTTTTTTTTTTCCTTTTTAAAATTTTGATACATTATTTGGATCCTTCCTTTTCCCCTTCCCACGCTCACCCTCACTGGGGTGGGGAAAAAAACCCCAACAACCTTGCAATATATACACAGAGTTAAGAAAAACAAATTCTATTTGGAACTATGCTCAAAAAGTTATCAAACTGTGCATACCCTTTGACCCAGCAGCATTTCTATTGGGCTTATATCCCAAAGAAATCATAAAGGAAGGAAAGGGCCCCACATGTGCAAGAATGTTTGTGGCAGCCCTTTTTGTAGTGGCTAGAAACTGGAAACTGAAGGGATGCCCATTAATTGGAGAATGGCTGAATAAATTATGGTATATGAATATTATGGAATATTATTGCTCTGTAAGAAATGACCAGCAGGACGATTTCAGAGAGGCCTGGAGAGACTTGCATGAACTGATGCTGAGTGAAATGAGCAGAACCAGGAGATCATTATACATGGCAACAACAATACTATATGATGATCAATTCTGATGGATATGGCTCTCTTCAACAATGAAACGTTTCAAACCACTTCCAATTGTTTAGTGAAGAAGGCCATATACACCCAGAGAGAGGGCTGTGAAATGTGGACCACAACATAACATTGTCATGCTCTCTATTGATGTTAGCTTGCATTGTGTTTCCTTTCTCTGATTTTTCTTTCTTGTAGATACGATTTTTCTTGCACAAAAAATGATGTGTGGAAATATGTATACATATATTTGATTTGTCAAGTATTTTAACATAATTAACATGTAGTGGATATCCTGCCATCTAGGGGGAGTGGGGGGGGATTTGAAACAGAAATGAAAATAAACTAAGCTTACTGGAGTGAATAATTGGGAAAAGAATTGTAGAAGGAAAGAAAGAGTAAGAATCTGATTTGTAATTGAGTTTGGGTGAGGAAAAGAGAAGACAGTCAAAGAAGCAGATACTCATATTAGCCACAGAACCCTTTTATTAGGCACATTCTTCTGTCATTATCTTCTTCCTCATTTAACTGTGGGGAAGGGAGTAAAGAAGGGGGGCAAAGAATGAAAGAATAGGATGGGTTAAATCATTAGTTGATAATCACAACTAAATATGGATTCATCCATAAAATGAAAGATAGCAGACCAGAATAGAATCTGAAAATATACTGCTTACAAGAAACATACTTGAAACATAAAGACACAAAGAAATTTAAAAATAAAGAATTTTTGAGCTGAACTTCAAAGGGATATTAATCATGATTTCAAACAAAGTGAGAACAAAACCAGACTTGATTAAAAACACAAAAAGGGAAACTATGTTTTGCTGAAAGGAATCATATAGAATGAATTAATATCAGTCCTTAACATATATAAATTGAAGCATAGCATCTAAATACTTAAAGGAAAATCTAAATGAGTTATAGGGAGAAATAATAAAAATATACTAGTGAGAACTTCAATGTACCCCTTTTAGACCTGTATAAAACTAATTTTAAAAGTGAACTAAAATGAAGTTAAGGATCCAAATAGAATTGTAGAAAAGTTAAATAAAATAGGCCTCTGATGATTGTCAAATAGAAATAGAAGGAATATAACTATTTATCAATGGCTCCTTTACAAAAATGGACCATTTATTAGGGCATTAAAATCTCACAAAAAATGCAAAAAGCAAAATATTAAACACATATTTTACTTATGGGAGACAATAAAAGTCTATTCAATAAAGGACAACTGAATGAAGAACTAAAATTAAAGACTAAATAACTTGATACCAAAAATTAAAAGATCAAAGAATATATTATAAAAACAATAGATAATTTTATTTTAAAAAAATGAAAATGAAATAATGAAATGAAATATCAACATTTGGGGAATGCAGCTAAAGTGGTTCAATAGTGAAATTTTATACTCTAAATACTTCCATCAATGAGAGGGAAAGAAAAAGCAATATATTGGCATGTCATTAAATTAAAACCAAGAAATATCAAAAATTAATAACAAAATCAAAATTGAAAGCAAAAAATCATTAGTTTGACAAATAAAATTGGAAACTATCTTTTTTGGGGAAGGGAGAAATAATAAAATAGATAAACCATTAGCTAATTTGATTTTAAAAGAGAGAGAAATGCCAAATTAGCATTATCAAAAATGAAAAAGAAATCATAAGAAATGAAAAAGAAATTGAAGAAATCATTAGAAACTATTTTTGCTTGAATACATAAATAAAACCAACAACTTATATGAAACAGATGAATCTTTAAAAAAAAATAAATTTCGCAGGTTAACAGAATAAGAAACAGAGAATTTAAATAATCTCATCTCAGAAAAGGAAATTGACCAAGCCATAAATGAATTCCAAAAGGAAAAATCCCATGACCAAATAGAACAACATTTCATAACCATAAATAAGCTACAAAAAGGCACATGACAGATATAAAAGTGATATTATAAACAAATCAGAAGGAAGAAATAACCTGTGAGATTTATGATCAGGGATGAGTTTTTGACCAAATGAGATTAGATAGGATCACAGAAAATAAAATGGATAATTTTTATTTCATAAAATTAAAAAGATTTTGTGCAAAGAAAATCAAAGCAGATAAAACTAGAAGAAAAGTATATAAATGGGAAAAACAACCTTTGCAGTAAAGTTTTTCTGATAAAGTTTCTGTTTCATATATATTCATGAAACTGATTCAAATTTTTAAGAATAAGAGCCATTCCTGGTTAAAGAATATGAATAAAAAGTTTTCAAAGAAATAAATCAAAGTTATAAATAACCTTATGGAAAAAATGTTCTAAATAATTAATAATTAGAGAAATACACATTTAACAAACCACACCAATCAGATTTATAAAATTGACCAAAAAAGAAATTGAAAATGCTAGAGGAGCTGTCGGAAATTGGCTATATTAATGCCACTGATGAAGCAATGACCTGGTCCAGCTTTTCTGGAAAAAAA
Source organism: Myrmecobius fasciatus (assembly GCA_023553655.1). NCBI lineage: Eukaryota > Metazoa > Chordata > Mammalia > Dasyuromorphia > Myrmecobiidae > Myrmecobius > Myrmecobius fasciatus. The sequence continues at coordinate 289,046 of JAJPUD010000238.1, forward strand.
TTCTGAAGTATGTTCCAAAGTTATAAAATGTGCAAACTTTTTCATCTAGTGATACTACTAATAGTTCTAGACCCCAAAGAGATAAAGGAAAGAGAAAAGGGGCCCACACAGGCAAAATCTTTATAGAAGCTTTTTATATTTTAATTTATTTTTTGCAGTCAAAGATTTGGGAACTAAGGTAACATTCATCATCTGGGGAATGACTGAATATAAATGTGACAGAATACAAACTTGGGAAAATTTGTATGAACTGGTATAGAATGTAGTGACTATTTTTTAATTGTTGATAAAATTGAAGAGTTTCCCCAGCAAATTGATAACAGGGTATGGTCTATTGTTTGAAGGTAGTTGATGCAACACTGGGAAGTACTGGTGACTGATGCTCTGAGGATAGGCTACTCTTCTTCATGGCTTACAAAAAGCACCCTGGTCCAGCTTCTAAGGCTACCACTTTCTCCAGTATTGTCTTTACCACATTGGATACTACACAGCACCCATATCTGCCATTCTGGATTTGGGGATCTGAACTTGACTCCCCTCCTTGCTCCTTCCTCTCCCTCTTGCCTTAGTTTTGATTTCAGATAATAAATTAAGCCAAATGCTTTTAAAACAATAAGATAATAAAGCTGATAAGGAAGATTCATTTTTAACTGAATAAGAACCCTCAATGTCAAGCTCAAGGTAGTAATGAAGCATTTAAAATAAGGCAAACTGGATGTGTACTACAAATATTTCTTTAAAATATTGTAGGTTTGACATCTACATTACAGGTAGCATATAGTCCCATTAAAGGTGACTATGTTTTGCCTCAATTTCTAGAGCTTTCCCATTCCTGTGTGATTCATTTCACCAAAAGGGAATGATCCAGTGGATCTTTTTTTATTTTTTCTCCACTTCTGCATGAGCTGTTTTTTAAATGATAGAAAGCAGTTCTTTGCAGAAAATCCTTTGTAAATACAAAATACTCTCTTGAGTACAATTTCTTCAGCTGATCAATTTTTGTCATGGCATTGCTATCTTATTTGATTCATATAACACCTGGAAAATGAGAGTACCAACTCTTGGTAGACCACTGGAGCTATGAACTGAGAATATCCCTTCAGAATCTGGGCATCAGAAATTAGTGGGAGAAATTGTGTTCCAGTTGGGATAGTTAATTGCTTGTTAGCTCCCAGCTTGTTCCTTAAGAAAACCATGTTCTATGGCTCTCCTATGAAGTTGACTGGCCTTTGCCAAGTAACTCTTTGAGGCTCAGTGGTTGCAATTTCCAGAGGAAGTCCTGTTTTTGTTAACTTTGTTCAATCAAGCTGGAAAATTTCTTAAAATAGAATGAGTTGCTCTCTTGCTATGAAGGGAGAACAAATCTGTTTTTTAACTGACCTGTTTCTTAGGCATTGAAATTTAAGTCTTAGGGGGTCATGTTTTTAATATGGTCATTTGTTTTGAAGACAGAGGATGCTAGAACCGTATAAAAAAGGAAGTAAAACCATGACTCATGCTCTCATTTATAGTAAACAGACTAGTAAAGGTCACCAATCAGTTTCATCCACAAGGGCTATATAGCTTGAAATTGTATATCCTTCAGTATATTCTGTCCTGCCAAAAGAAAATACATAGCAATCACTTCTCTGAAATTGTTCCCTTTTCCCTCTTGGCTACCCCAGGGATCAGATTCACTGTCGTGAGGCTATGATGCACACAGGTACTCCTGAAAATTGCTGAAATATGTACTACAGAAATATAAAGTAAAAGTTTGAGTCAAAGCTTAGGTGAAATTGATGAAGGCCCTTTTTAACTATAGGTCATGTGACATTTTGGAATATTTCCAGTTTTTTTTTTTTAAAGCAATTGTATTAAATAATTGATTTTTCCCTTTTTATTTTATTGAAACTTTCAACAGCAACAGGAAGCTTCTTAGGAGGATATTGAGACAATATGGTTATTACTCAAGTGAGGCAAATGACTTTCAAATTAATTTCTGAACATAGGACTTATCTAATTTAGGTAGAAAAATTTAGGTATGGATAGTTTCCCAGTCATTCCTTCGATAGTTGGCTCCTCTATTTTCTTTCTCCATATTAATTATTTTCTATGAAGGCTTTGTGCAGCACTCAGTTCATTTAAATCTGGTACTATAGTAGGAAATTGCCATCTCTATCCCATTGCAACATTCAGTACATCCTGTATTTATTTCCTTTGGGCCATGCTTGTGGATTCTGTACTATTTCCATAGAAGCTTCTTTGAGTCCCTGGGGAGTCTGATGCCTGTGGTTATTCTTTAAACTAGTGATTCTCAAAGCACAAGCCAATTCTGTCTGTGAATAAGTTGGGCAGGTATGCCCCACGTTTCTTTTTTCTTCTTCTTCTTCTTCTTCTTTTTTTTTTTTTGCTTTTTGCTGAGGCAATTGAGGTTAAGTGACTTGCCCAGGGTCACACAGCTAGGGAATGTTAACTGAGACCAGATTTGAACTCAGGTCCTCCTGACTTCAGGGCTGGTGCTCTATCCACTGTACCACCTAGCTGCCCCTGCCCCACGTTTCTTATAGCAATAGCAGGAGCACTTGTCAGAAGATACTCAGTGAGAGAGGGAAGAAACTGTCCTCTCCATGCCTGATGCAGCAGTACACAGAATGCTCAACAAGAACCAGCAGAGGAAAGGAATAAGGCCACATTTCCAAGTTCAAAGTAGTTGTGGAAGGAATGCCTTCTAGCAGAGTGAGATGAGACCAGCTGCTTCCCAGGCTGAAAGTGGTGATTAAAAGCAGGCATACATAAGGCAACATCAAAATGCTTTCTGATGTTGGTAATCTTGGGACTGACCATTTTGCTCTATTGAAGCCAGAGCAAGAAGTTAGCATCAATGAGGGTGTTTCTTTCCAAAGCAAGTTTACCATGGATAGCAGAACCAAGATGCTAAACTCATGAAAATGTTGGATTTACATTATAATATTTCCTTGTGTTTGAACTGATATCACTCCCTGCGGTTTCCTTCTGTGGGATTTGTACCTCAGAGAATGGATAGGGTTTGTGTAGAATAAGGGACAACAAGTATTCTAGATTGGGCCTGACACAGACTATTCTCCTGACAGCTGGTTAGCACAATGAATAAGTTCAAATGTGACTTCAGATATTTTCTCATTATGTGAACCTGGACAATCATTTAATTTCTTGTTTGCCTCAGTTTCCTCATCTGTAAAATGGGGATAACAACAGTAACTACCTCCTAGGGTTGTGAGATAAAAAATAATATTATTAAAGTGCTTAGCACAGTGTTCAGCACATAGTATGTGCTGCATATGTATATGCCCTCTCACCCCTCCTCCCCATTTAGGTTTGATACTGGAACAAAGTGACATACTCTTAGAACTTTCAAATAGTTACAAAAAGAGTTCTGAGAAAGGCCTCATTTCTAAAATATATAGAAAATTGATTCAAATTTATTAGAATTCAAGTCATTCTCCAATTGATAAATTTCAAAGGATATGAACAGATAATTTTCAGATGAAGAAATTGAAACCATTTCTAGTCATATGAAAAGGTGCTCTAAATCACTATTGATCAGAGGAATGCAAATGAAGACAACTCTGAGATACCACTACACACCTCTCAGATTGTCAAAGATGACAGGAAAAGATTATGATGAATGTTAGAGGGGATGTGGGAAAACTAGGACACTGCTACATTGTTGGTGGAACTGTGAACGGATCCAACTATTCTGGAGAGCAATTTGGAACTATGCCCAAAGGGCTATCAAACTGTGCATGCCCTTTCATCCAGCAGCGTTTCTACTGGGCCTATATCCCAAAGAGATCTTAAAGGAGGGAAAGGGACCCATATGTGCAAAAATGTTTATGGCAGCCTTTATTGTGGTGGCTAGAAACTAGAAATTAAATGGATGCCCATCACTTGGAGAATGGATGAATAAATTATGGTATATGAATGTCATGGAATATTATTGTTTTGTAAGAAACGACCAGCAGGATGATTTCAGAGAAGGCTGGAGAGACTTACATGAACTGATGCTAAGTGAAATGAGTAGAACCAGGAGAACAGTGTACATGACAACAAGATCAATTCTGATAGACTTGGCTCTTTTCAACAATGAGATGATTGAGGCCAGTTCTAATGATCTTGTGATGAAGAGAGCCATCTACACCCAGAGAGAGGAGTGTGGGAGCTGAGTGTGGATCAAAACATAGCATTTTCACTCTTTTTGTTGTTGTTTGCTTGCATTTTGTTTTCTTTCTCATTTTTTTTCTCTTTTTTGTCCAGATTTTTCCTGTGGAGCAAGATAATTGTATAAATATATATACATATATTGCATTTAACATATTTTTGATGTATTTAACATATATTAGATTACTTGCCATCTAGGGGAGGAGGTGGGGGAAAGAAGGGGAAAATTTGGAACACAAGGTTTTGCAAGGGTCAATATTAGAAAAATTATCCATGCATGTTTTGAAAATTTAAAAAAAGCTTTAATTTAAAAAAAGAGAGAGAGAAAAAAAACAAATAGAAACAAAAAGAAATTTACTTAGCCATAGCAGAAGAAAGATATTCAACAAGGGTAGGTACTGAGGACTCCATCTTCCAGCCAAGCCTCAAAAAATGAACTTGGAGCATATTGTGGCTGTTTTGTGATGAAGTGAAGTAGAAATAACATCAAGAGTGTGATCCTTGAAGACAACTGAGTCTTAAGGATAGCCTCAAGAACTTTTAAAGAAATATTATCGTACTTTACATGAAAGAAGAGTGAAAATATTTCTCCTACCAAAGCAGAATCACTAGTTAGGGAAACTCCTTGTGTTCTGACCTATTCAGATTACAACTGGAATTAGCCTATGCTAATAGCTGTTCCCTAGGATCTGCCGACTCAATGTGTGCCTTATCCTGCTTATGGAATAGTATTAAGAAGGAAGTGTATGACATAGCTATAACAAAGAATATTAAGATCACCTATTCCATCTATTCTTGCATGCCTCCATTAAAAAAAAAACACTATCAACAGAACTAATGAAAGAACAACAGTGTTCTTTTGAAGAAATATGATTCTGATAAGGTGATATGATATCTGAATTTTCCTTAAGTACCTTAACAAATTATCATTCAATGCCAGAAATAGAAACATTAGTATAATTATAAATAATCATTCTACAAAAAGGTTGTGGGCTTTATCCAATCCTCAAACACATTGGAAACTTGAAAACCATATACTCCTTCCTATGTCTATGATTTCCTCAGAAGTTCACCAAATGCTTTTGTATCATCCAAGAAATCTGCAGAACTATTTCCATCAGGAATGTGGATTTAACAGTAAAGCCTCTTTTATATAGCAACATTTCCTCTGGACTGTTTGAGGTGGATCTCCAATCAACAATCAGTAGGAAAAAATGTTAGTAAGTCCCTACCAGGCTTAGTGCCAGTGTACTAAACACTATGCATTCAGTTTAAGTCAAAAGACGATTATATAAATTTTTCTATTTAACTTTCACTTAATTATTGCCTAATAGCATTTTTTTTTTTGCAATTGACATTTGTGGGGTGAGTTGTGGGAGTCTCCTCACATAACACCTAGGGATCCTTCTCACACATGAGCATGCAGAGAACTAAGGTTTGAGGCTTTGTGGTTAGTACCCACTTATAACCATAGGTCACAAACCCCAATCAATATGTTTCTTTTATTAAACTAACAGAGAAGACATCAGTTCAAAGCAAAAGATTTTTAATCAAACAGCATAGCAAAATAAGCGGCAAGAAAGATTGTTTCACAAAAGGGTACCATAAATTACCCTAGCACCAGTGAGGGAGAGAACACACATAAGGAAAACAAATGACCCAAATCACACATGGAGAGGCAAACATACAGGGAACAGATGTGGCCAAGGTTATTCATGCCTCTACTACAGAGCCACCAATATTCTTTGGTGAATTCATCATATTACCCTCTGTTATTTTCTGCTGCCATCTTTTGGAATTCTGATATGATACTTCTTAACTGAGCAGCTTCTGCTCTCTGCTACCATCTGCTGCTGGTCTTTTGTTGTGATGTTGCTTCTTTTCTACAATGTAAGCGCTCTGCCAGCTCTTTAGTTTATTATCCTATAGACCAAGGTTCTGTTCCCTCCACATACGACTCCTGCCAAGGTCTCTAGGTTCACATAGACTAGGTTCAATCTTGGAAGCTGCTCAAAGGTTATCTCTCTTTGGTTAGATCCTTGTCCAACCTGGAGTTCACCTAAAATACTTATAGGTTTCCTTAGATGAAGGAAAAAAGTAAGTCTCTGTCTCTTATAAAAACACTCAGGGTACCACAGGCAATATGAGAATAAAACAGCCTTTATTTTACCCCACATAAAATGCAGAAGATGCAAATAACTCACAGGAACCATAAATAGACATAGAAAACACATAAAGCATTGAAATTGCCTATTAACTCCCACAAGAAGAGAATTAATCTTGGAAGTACCATCATGGAAATCCTTTTATATTCTAGTAAGTACTTCTTCCCTCTAAAATTTTATGTAACTGCCCCCAAGGCTTTTATTATCATCTGCAATTTACATTGCCCCAGAACATAGAAATATCTGTGGGGGATACTGAACAAACCATGCCTCTTCCAACTGGACTTAAATTGTCTGAATATTTCATTGACTTTGCTCTCTAAGGAAAGCATGGTATAAGAACTACATGAATAGTCTTCTGTCTCAGGGAGCACATTACTCAGAAATCCCCTTCTCTTTCTGTGAAATAGAATCTTTAAGCTTTTTATTTGAGTAATTCTTGAAGATGGAGTTACCCAAAAGGCAACTGCCAAATTTGGTGCTACTCAAAAAATCTACCTTCTCTGGCTAAAATGTCAGTTCTGAGATGACACTTTTTAGAGGATCAGAATCTCCCTTCTCCAATACAGAAGTGGTAGCTAAAGAACATTGTTCATAAACTACTAAGTCCACCTATAAACACACATCTCCCTCTTTCAAATGCTTATGCTACAAGTTGCCATCAACTGTTCTTGGGATAAGAAAACTGCATGGGCACAAGTCTACCCCGCTTCACCATCCACTCAGTTCAGGTTTATTATTCTGAATACTAGATTATCTTCTCAAAGTTTGACAGAGATAATCTGTCAGCTTGTTTGTTTTTTTTTTTGTTTGTTTGTTTGTTTGTTTTTTCATTTTCCCCAACTGTAGAAAGGATCGAACTTTTACAATAGTCTGTTCTTCTGAATTTCATTCAACAACTTATCTTGAGTTCACTATGTCTTACTATCTAGGTGCCAAAAGAGAATACTTATTCATGGAAAAATGTCCTTTGGGTACTCCCAACAAAGGTTTATGTCCTATAATTTTGTCAAAATTGTTGATGGAGGGAATTCAGGAAAATTGTTGAGGGACTGTCCTTAACCAACTCCTTTTACAATTTATCCAGCTATATCTACCCTTAGAATTTTAAGTCTGTAGTTTGAATTGTTTTTCTCCTACTTCTTCTTGAAGTCTCTCAATCAAATTCTTATTTGTCTTAGAGTGACAAAGTCCTTTCAATTCCTTATTATTCCTATGATGCCATTTGTGGTGGGTGGAAAAGACTGAAAGGGGTGTGGTGACTTTTGTCCTTCTTCACCACATCAACTAAATCATTGCACTCCTCATATTCTCTTCTTCCTTCTTTGAGCTAAAGTTTAATTGCTTAAGTTTGTGTGACAAAATCTTTCTTTACTCTTTTTGCATTTTCTATACTTCAACTGGGGAGAAGAAAGTTGTTTTTTGTTTTGTTTTGTTTTACAGTTTAGTTGTTTTTAAAGATCTTAAAGACTGTCCTATGGAGCAGAGACGGAGAATTATGAGAGCCTGGGAGATGGGACAGAAAAGGGTTTGTTCGTGTGTGTGTGTGTGTGTGTGTGTGTGTGTGTGTGTGTGTATGAAAGAGACAGAGACAGAGAGAGACAGAGAGAGAGGAGAGAGAAGACATGTTAAGGAAAGCTAAGACCAATCAATTTAAGGGAGAAGACAAGCAGGAAATTTCGGCAGAATGTCAGCAGGAGTTAACTGCAATTAGCTTTAACATAGCAAAGAAAACTTGGGTAGCTAAGAAGTTTTAGAAGAAAAATTAGTGAAAAACCAAAAGGTTGGTATATCCTTCCCAGTGCCCCCCACCAATGTTACATATAAATAGATGATTAGTGGTTATGTGAAAAACTGGCATATTTGGCACATATCTCACCCAGAAAACATTTTTTGAACAGTATATAAAATAGGTCATTATCTGGAATATTATTTGATGCCAATAATTACATCCCAACAAAGACATGATAGAGCTGAGAAAGATCCAGGGAAGAGCCAATAAATTGGATAAGGTGATATTCTATTTATGATGACAAGCATAAATCAAAAGTTAGGGCTTGAGCTTGAAAACAAAAAGGCTGAGGAAATGACAAAAGCTATAGGTAGAATAAATATAATTGTATCCACTATACATTTGAACACAAGTAAAGGGGACTCTCCTTAACCTCTTGGTTTCTAACTACTTCCTATCTACTGGTTCCTTTCTACCTACCTACAAATACACACATCTCCCTCATTCCTTGAAAAAGCTAGTTATACTCATTGTCTCCACTGCCTTTTCTCTCATTGCTTATAAACCTTTTGTAATCAAACTTCCAACCTCACTCAATTGAAATAAATGCTCTCTCTAAAATTAACGATCTCTTAATTGCCAAGTTAATGGTCTCTTCTCAGTTCTCCCTTCTTTACTTCTCTGCAGCCTTGGACTTTGCTATATTTCCTAACTTTCCTCCCAGATATTTTCTTGTCTTTAGGCCCTTGGGATTCTGCTTTCTCTTGATTTTCCATGGATCTGACTCCTCCTATGTAGAAAAACTGCATACAAGATAACTGTGTGGGGAAGACATTTAGTGCCTGGAGGGAACAGAGAAGACCTCATGCAGAAGTTGACATTTGAACTGAAACTTGAAGGAAACTAGAGATTCTGAGACAAAAAAAAAAAGAGAGAGAAGTTCCTTTGGAGCATGAGAGCAACCAGTGCAAAAGTCCAGAGATGGAAGGAAAGAAACAAGTATTTATTAAGTACATCCTGTGTGCCAGGCACTGAGATATGCACTAAGCATAAAAATATAGTCAATTTTGCTATGAAACTTGTTTTCAAAATATGAATGTTTCAACATAATTGATATATTAGAGAACAACTTGAACAGAACTTAAATTTCACATCTGTTTATGTGCAATTTTTTTCACAGCAACTAGCTTTCTGATACCTACTTCTACATGCAAGCTTCAAGTCTTCTGCAATGTAAAGTGCCATATTTGTGGCATATCTTCTGTGGATAGAGGAGAGCCAATCTGAACCCTCATACAACACTTTTGCTCTCTTTCACATAAAATTTCTGCATTATTGTAGCTCTGACCCCACATCCCAGAGATCTTAAAATGTAAGGAATTTTTTTTGATCCAAAGATAAGCTGAAAATATAAATAGGTTCAAGAAGAGTTTGAAAAAAATGTACTAGTTTATGAACTTATTAAAGGTAGCTGTGGGTGTTCAGGATACATCTCTAACCTAAGAAGGTTAATGTTATGCTGCAAACCAAGCCCTGCCAAAAAAACATTTCTTGTCAAAAGACCAGATAGACTATATATCTTCTCAAATATATTATACTTTTGAAAATTGATATTGGCTCCATCACACTAAATCTTATTGTCTTCTTAGGAATGTTGTTGACTATAATTAATTAGTAATTGTATATTATACTAATCATTATTATTATTAACTACAGACATATTATGGGTAATAGGTATTACACAAGACTGAACCAGGACTCTTGGATTGCATTCATATTTATACTTTTCTTTACAAATAAATAATTTACTATGTCTACTTAGATACAATTAAAGCAAAACCGAATCCTATATGAATTCCTATATTTCCTATAGGGATTGTCTAAACAGTCACAGATTACATTTGATAAAATTGTCTCATAGCTTACATCATTAATTAATTTCTGTCCAATAGAAATGTTTGCAACCTTGGGATTAGAATGGATCTTTTAATAGAACAATATGATTTTTGTCTTCCTGAAACTTATATTTGAAATATATGTGAAATAATTCACATATTATAATTATAACACAAAACTTTCCATACTGTCTTGCTTGACATTTTTATCAATGGCTTGGATGAGGCCATTGCTGGTATAATCATCATATCTGTAGATGAAATGATAGTCAATGAGTAATGGCTAGGCCATTAGTTGACCATTTCTCTGAAGAATATTTAGAGGATATCACTTCTCAAAGGGCAACATGACCAATGAGGAAAACTTGTGAGAAATAAGTTATTATCTGATCTCAGAATTCCAGAATTGGAAGACCCTTTGGGATCATTTACTTCAACCTTACATGATCAAGAATTCTTCTATAGTGTTCCTAGTGAGTATTCATCCAACAGTTGATTGAAGGCCTCAAGGGAAGAGGAATCTATGTCCCTCTAGTAAAGCTCAATTTTTTTTTTAAATTTTATTTTTCTATTTTATTTGCATAACATATGTGTGGGTAATTCTTCAACAATAACCCTTACATAGCTTTCTGTTACAAATTTTTCCCCCAACTCCCCACCCCTCCCCTAGATGGCAGGATATCCACTACATGTTAATTATGTTAAAAAATTGGCAAATCGAATATATGTATACATATTTCCAAACTTGTCATTGTTGTGCAAGAAAAATCTTGTCTACACAAACGATATATCAGATAAAGGAAACACAATGTAAGCAAACATCAATCAAGGAATATGAGAATGTTATGTTGTGGTCCACATTTCGCATCCCTCTCTCTGGGTGTATATGGCTTTCTTCAGTGAACAATTGGAGGTGGTTTGAAACATTTCATTGTTGAAGAGAGTCATGTCCATCAGAATTGATCGTCATATAGTACTGTTGTTGCCGTGTATAATGATCTCCTGGTTCTGCTCATTTCACTCAGCATCAGTTCATGTAAGTCTCTCCAGGCTTCTCTGAAATCATCTTGCTGGTCATTTCTTACAGAACAATAATATTCCATAATATTCATATACCATAATTTATTCAGCCATTCTCCAATTGAAGGACATCTATTCAATTTCTAAAGCTCAATTTTTTAAAGGAAGATTTCCTTAAATCAAGCCAAAATCTACTTATTTGCAAATTTTCTTCATTGATCCTAGTTGTTTCTTCTGAAATTAAGCAGAATAAGTCTGACTCTCTAACAAATAGTTATTCAAATAAAACTAAATTGAACAGAGCAGAGCCATTCTCTCTTCTCTAGGCTAAACAGCTTCAGTTCCTTAAACTGAACTCCATATGGCTTAAATAAAGATGAAGCCCTTCATCATTCTTATTGTCTGCTTTTTGCACCCTCTCCAGCTTGTTAATATCTTTCCTAAAATGTAATGCCCTAGACTCAACATAATATTCTAGATGCTATCTGACCAAAGTGGAGAAGCAGGACCATCATCTCTCTTATACTTAAAACTATACTTTTAAATGTGGTTAATACTGTGTTAGTTGTTGGATTATTTTTCATACCACTGCCACCATCCCATCATAAGCATGACATCTATATCCTCATCTAAGTGATTGATAAAAATATTAGACAATGCAAAGCCAAGGTCAGATCTGTAGGGTATCCCACAAGGAACTTTCTTCTAAGCTAATGTCAACCCACTAATCATTACTGTTGGGGTCTAATTATACAACCAATTAATACCGCATCTACCCAACTATACTATTATCTTGCCCACATCACTTCAACTTGTCCATAAAGATAATATGTGAAATTTTGTTAATTTTTTTCTTGAAACTTTCTTGAAGCTAAGGTGAACTTTTTCGTTTAAATACTCTGTCAAAAAAAAAATGATGCTCCTTTTGTATGAGCCATTCTTGATGAAGCTATACTGGTTTTTAATGATTACTACTCTATTTTCTAGATGTTCACACCCCATCTCTTGTGTATTTAGTGTATAATATAAAAGACTGTTTGTTTCAGTCCACTAAAATCTTAGTCTAGGGACTATTCCTCATGTGGAAACAATCCTGAGTCTTCAAACCTATATTGCCAAAGCATAGGCTCTGGCAGATTCTACCAAAATGGAAATGCTTGACTAGGGACTCATTAATGTATGAGTGTTACCCAAAAACTAATCTAGCTATTGATCCCCAGAAAATTAGTCACAGGTCAACTAATTTATTTTTTGGCTTTAGGAATTAATGGTGACTATTTATTAAAGTTTAAAGGGGTTGTGGTTTACATAGTTCACTTATTATTATTATGGTATAGTAAGTAGACCCTGCCTCTAAGAGTTATAGGAATAAAATGAAACAAACTAGATGAATAAAATGAGAGGAAAGGTACTTGTCAAAGGTAAACTGCTCTGAAAGTCCTATTTAAAATCCTATCTTCCACTAGAAGCTTTTCCTGATATCCCTTAATGTTCTCTATTGATTGTCTCTAATTTATCCAATATATATCTTTTTTTTTTTTTTGGACATAGTTGCTTCAGTGTTGTCTCATTAGACTGAGCTCCTTGAAAACAAGAAATGATTTTTTGCTTTTCTTTTTTACTCTCCAGCACTTAATAGCAGAGTATAGTAAGCATTTAATAAATGGACTGACTGACTGCAAGGTAGTATTCTGACATATAGTATCTGACCATGTGCTGCCATGGATTAAATCAATTTAAATCTACCTGTTGACAAGTGATTTCAATGTGCACTTTATATAAGAGGGATTATTTACCTCATAGTATCTAAGTTCTGGCTCATGGAATAGGAAATATGAGAAAATTCTAGATTCTAAGTATGGAATTTTACCTTCCTCTTGCAACTCCTTGACAAAAAGATCCTTTTGCCTCATTTCATTCTGGCATTATCTAAAGCACATCTAAAGTGCTTGACTTTTAAAAAGGGGCTAGGTTGGGATTAGCAGATTGGAGAGAGTTAAATTTAAGTGCCACATACAGACACACATAGCAGTTTTCTCAAGAGAAGCTTGCACAAATCATGTGCCACTTCTACCACCACACAATCCCAGGATGGAAGCAAATGGAAGTGGCAGTAAAGTAGAAAAGAGTTTCTGGACTAAGTAAAGGATCTGTTTTGAGTTGAGATTTGCAGGAGCCAAGGCATAATGAAGAACAGAGTGAAGAGTAAAAAATTTTGCCTTTCACTTACTATCTATTGCATGTGGGTTAAGGGAAGAGACTTGGCTCTTGAGTAACCCCAACTTCTTTCCCCATTTTGGAGAACCTCAGTGTCAAGGTTGTGCTATAAGATGGGAGTGAGTATACTTATACACTGGGGAAGATAGAGTTTTACCACAGGTCAAATTTGTTTAATTTCCTACTATTAAGTTTTTTTTTTTCCTTGCTGGCACTGGAATGGAGAAACATTCAGGGTAGTTGTTCTTCCTTTACACTTGAAGAGGACCAATGATATTATGATTTTGCAGTCAAGGTACACTGTTTTCAATTGTGGCTGATCATCCAATATTAGTTTGGAAAGCTCTATCACCTATTGGGCACAAATAATCTGTTTGAACATTTGTGATAGAGATGAATCTAAATTTATGCATCTTCAAATTCTCTATGCTACGTGATTCTTTGCTCCTGGAGGAAAATGCCATCTTTATGCAGATTTTCCATGGACAGTTCTGTGCCAGCATCTCCCATGTCTCACAATCAATACCAAACTTCTTCACCTTAAAAAAGTCTTTGTACCATTTCTCTGACCTTGCTGAATTTGTACCTTGTGCTGGTTCTCTGTAAAATACTCAGGGTATCATTCAAAATATGAAGGACTGGTTAGGTCCTTAGGGAAGGAGTCTCATCAGAGAGTCAAGAAAAATAATTTTAACCATTTATGGGCTCATTTGTATAGGTCCTTGATATTTTTCTCTCAGATGGAATAAAACCTGTCCTGTATTTGATACCTTATTAGTTTTAGTAGTTTCACAAGAGCTGAGGCCTTTCCTTTGTGTGTGTGTATGTGTGTGTGTGTGTGTGTGTATGTGTGTGTGTAAATCTAAACACAAACTACAGAAAAATTAAGAGTTAAATTGAAAAAATAGGAAAAACCATCAAACCATATAAGTATGACCTAAATAACATCCCTTATGAATATGAAGTAGAAGTGATGAATAGATGTGACAGATTAAATCTGGTAGATAAAATACCTGACGAACTACAGAGATTTGCAATATTGCACAGTAGGCAGCCACAAAAAGCATTCCAGTGAAAAAGAGCAAGAAAGCAAAATGACTATATTATAAGGCTTTGCATATAGTAGAAGAAAGAAGGAAAGTGAAAGGAAAAGGGGAAAGGGAAAGATATATCCAACTGAATGCAGAACGCCACATAATAGCAAGGAAAGATAAGAAGGTTTTCTTAAGTGTATAATGTAAAGAAATAGAAGAAAACAATAGAATGAGAAAGATAAGAAATCTCTTCAAGAAAATTAGAGGTATCAAGGGAATATTTCATGCAAAAATGGGCATGATAAAAACAAAAGTGGTAGGGATTTAACAGAAGCAGAAAAGATTAAGAGGTGGCAAGACTACACAGAAGAACTATACAAGAAAGATCTTAACATAACTGATAACCACCATGATGTGGTTACTGATCTAGACTCAGACATCCTGGAGAATGAAGTCAAGTGGGCATTATTAACAAGAATGCTAGTGAAATGAGTGAAATGATAGAATTCTATCTGAGCTATTTAAAATCCTAAATGATGATGCTATCAAAGTGCTGCATTCATACCTTTTGATCTAGCAGTACCACCACTAGGTCTGTATCCCAAAGAGATTAGAAATAAAAGGAAAAGGTGCCACATATGTAAAAAAAAATTTGTAGAAACTTTTTTTTGTGGTGGCAAGGAATTGGAAAATGGGGAGATGCTCATCAATTGGGGAATGGCTATGGAATACTATTGTTCTATAAGAAATAATGAGCAGACAGATTTCAGAAAAACCTGGAAAGACTTACCTAAACTGATGCTGAGTGAAATGAGCAGAACCAGTAGAACATTGTACACAGTAACAGCAATATTGTGCAATGATCAACTGTGATAGATTTTTCTCAGCAATATAGTGATTCAAAACAATCCTACTAGACTTGTGAAGGAAAATGCCATCCATATCCAGAGAAAGAACTTTGGAGATTGAATACAGATTGAAGCATATTATTTTCATTTTTTTTTGGTTTTTCTTCATAGTGGTTTTCCCCCTTGTATTCTAATTTTTCTTGCACAACATGACTGATATGGAAATATGTTTAAGATGGTTGTGCTTGTACAACCCATGCCAATTACTTGCTATTTTGGGGAGAGAGGGAGGAAAAATTTGAAACTCAAAATCTTACAAAAATGAATATTGAAAGTTATTTTTACATGTAATTGGAAAAATAAAATAGTATTGAATGGGGGAAAAAATCAAGTGTTGCACTCAATGTGCCAGCAAATTTGAAAAACTCAATAGTAGCCACTAGAACAACTAATTGGTTTAATATTGGGAAAAGAAACTGTATTATTATATATAGGACTGTTATTTAACTTATATTCAGAGTACATTATATAAATTGCCAGGCTGGATAAACAAACAGCCAAAAATATCAATAATCTCAAATATGTACATGTCATTCTGATGGCAGAAAGTGAAGAGAAATTAAGAAGCCTCTTGATGAGGATGAAAGAGGATAGTGTAAAAGCAGGCATGAAGTTTTTACATCAAAACCAAACATCAAAAATCCAGAGATTTTGATAAGTGGTCCCATTATCTCCTAGCAAATGAAGAAAAAAAATGGAAGCACTGACAAAGATCATTGCAGATGGTGACTACAGTCATGATATTAAAAGAAGCTTGCTCCTTGGAAGAAAAACTATGGCAAATTTGGACAGTATACTAAAAAGCAAGGACATCACCTTACTGACATAGATCTGTATAGTCAAAACTCAGAGCTTTGCACTGCTGTAAGAGTTGATTATAAGGAAAGCTGAATCCTGCAGAGTTGATGCTTTTTAAGTATGGTTCTGAACAAGACTTTTGAGAGTGAACAGCAAAGAGGTCAAATTAGACAATACTTAAAGAAATAAATTCAGACTATTTGATGGAAGGTCAGATGTTGAAATTGAAGTTTAAATATCCTGGCCACATAATGGAAAATTGGGATTCATTGAAAAAGACTCCAATGTTGGGAAAAATTAAAGGCAAAAGGAAAAGGGCATGGCAGGGGATGAGATGGATAGATAAATGTCATAGAAACAATGAGTATGAACTTGGGCAGACTTTGAAGAGATAGTGGAGCATAGTGTCACAAAGAACTGAACACTAATAAGTTTTTGAACGACAAATGAAGTACAAGCCATATTCTGAAGGAAAACCCTGGTTGGGAGCACAAATCAGGATTAGTTACTGAGAAGTCCCCAAGATGGAACTGAATCTATGTGAGTTCTGAGCTTCTGTAATGAACCATAGTTTATAAAGGAACAATAACAAAATGCACTGAATGAAAGCAGAGAAAGAGTAAATCAGAAATATATTTTTCAATCTAGAATGAAAGGTTCAGGGCAACACTTGGGAAGAAAGCCAGGGGATAAAACATCCTAGGAATAGGAGGTCAGATGGATAAAAGAGTTGAGCAGTGGGAGCCTCTTAATAACAGAAGCCTGCCTACTTCCTCCTACTTCTACACGGTTGTTCTCAGGAGCCTATGACTCACAGATTGCTGGTGCAGGATAGAGAGGTATTTTCTTCCTCACCAGTGACTTACCTGAAATTAATCTGCCTCTGCAACCTGAAACCTGGCTAAGATGAAGGTTCTTCTATTCTTAGCTTTTACACTTGTCATTTTAGACAACCTTCTTTTGTGCAGAGGCTCTAGAGATGATTTGCTTTTGATGATGGAAAGCCTGATCAGCTCTTAAATTAGGTGTGGCTTGGCAATCTCCAGTCTGATGCTTAATCCAAAGTCAGATGCTCACTTGAAACATCATCTCTACTCCTGGATTTACAATATCCTGAAGTAAATTCTAGGATTCTGGTATCTTTGGGTATTCACACTCCAAGGATATAAAGTCACAGCCAGAAGGACAGATTCATCAGTGTGTCGTGTGTCAAAGCCACACGATGGAACAATCATTCTCTGGAGAAGAGACTTGACTTGGCATTCCCACAGTGAGTTGCTGTTACTTGTCACGCCAATGACAGATAAGCTGGTAGTTTTCATTTAAACCTATACAGGGCTAGAAATGGCCCTGTAAGAAGGAAGGAAGGAAGGAAAGGAGGAAGGAAGGAAGGAAGGAAGGAAAGTAGACAGAAAAAAGTATTTATTATAGCAGAAACTGTACTGAATTATGGAAATACAATCACAAATAGCAAGACAGTTCCTGTCCTCAAGAAGTTTACATTTTAATGATGAAGGCAACACAAACAAAGAAGTGGATAGCCAGAGATAGGATGTCATAGGGATGGCAAGTGAAGCTGTAAGGCAAGTGACATGTATCTTATTGGTATGATAGTAGATTTGGTTACATTTCTCAGAGTCAAAGATGGAAAATGGCAGTTACAGCTGCAAAGACAAACTGGGTTGGGCTACTTACCGTGAACGCTCAGCAATCAGAAATACAAGGGCCCATAGTACTTAGGGAGAGGGACAGGCTGAAGGGCAGGAAAAAATCCAGGATGACCAGAGAGCAGCAGCAGTGTGGTGGGCCTGGCATTAGGCTAATTATGAGGAAAGCTCACTAATCTGAAGGGAGAGGTGGAGGAGGTCCAGATTGGAAGTTAGAGGCTATAGCATAGAATCATTTATTAGTTTTCCAAACAAACACTGGAGTCATCTTGTTCGAAGTTAATGGGCAATCTTGACAAAAGAGAGGAGTGGTGAATGGTGATGGTACCTCAGGGGGTCCAACAAATGTTTGTGGTACCCAAGGTTCCATGAATAGGCCAATTTACACTACCATTATCTGAACATCTGCTACTTTTGTTACAAATTGGAGTAAGGATTAGGCTGCTCTGTTTCAGACCATCTAAATGTAGCCAGTATGT
Source organism: Myrmecobius fasciatus (assembly GCA_023553655.1). Lineage (NCBI taxonomy): Eukaryota > Metazoa > Chordata > Mammalia > Dasyuromorphia > Myrmecobiidae > Myrmecobius > Myrmecobius fasciatus. The sequence continues at coordinate 307,137 of JAJPUD010000238.1, forward strand.
GATTTCAAGAACCTTTTGCTTATTCTTACTTCCCATTTGAGCTAGACTTTAAGGAATTGTGGAGAAGACACAACAAAGAGACAAATGTAGGAGTCAGAAGGGAAAGAGTCTCATTTCCAGTGATAAATTACCTGAGAACCCTAACCTTAAAGAGAAAACTACTGCTATGAATCACCAGAAAGGAGAGTAGAAAAATAGCATTACCTCTATTGTCTTCAATCTCAGCAGTTCTTAAATGTAGTTAGAAACAACTAAGGATCCTGAATCCCCTTTCAGAGGAGTCTGCAAAGTCAAAATTCTTTCATAATAATACTAAGATATTTTAAGTTCTAAAATGTCTAATATTGATAGACACAAACGAAAACTTTTTTTTTTGGGGGGGGTGTTCAATAACTTTTAAGAATGTAAAAGCCAAAAAGGTAAAGAACTACTGTTCTAGTTGACAGAAGCTAAAATACTGACTTATAAGATTTTAATGAAGGGGAAAGAAAAGGGAATAAGCACTTACTATTTGCCAGTCACTATATTAAGCATTTTTTTTTAAACAAATGACATCTTATTTGATCCCCATAACAACTCCACAAATTTAGGTGCTATTTATCTCCACTTCACATTTGAGGAAACTGAAGTGAATAGAGGCTAAGTGACTTCTCTAGGTTTACATATCTAGTAAGGTATTTAAGATTAGATTTGAATTCAGCACTTCTTGATTCCAGACCTATTGCTCAATACACTGTGCCATCAGCTAATTTATGCAGAAAGGAAAACATTTAAAATCCCTTTGTAAGTGATCTGCGTAAAAAAAAAAAAAAAAATAGAGCAAAATAATACTGGCCCATGCCTTCAGAGAGGCTCATAAGCACAAGATGACCTAAAAAATCATATAGCTAATAGAGTCAGGTTACAAAGAGTCCTCCTCCATATAAATTCACATAGATTTGGGATATGATACCAGTATGCTACAATTTAAACCTAAAAGTTAAAAATTTTCTATGATTTCCTTGTATTCCTGTTGCTTAAAACAATTAAACAGAATAGTTAGTGCTTTTTTGCAGGCTTGAGCTACCGTAAGATCATGAAGTTTCAGAAAATTATCATTAATGACATTTGACTGGTTGTCAATGTTCTATTATAATCATGCAAGGTAAAGGTCAATTCTGATGTAAGACTCTAAGAAGACAAACAACAATCCAAATCCTTGTGCTATTAAAAGGACTAGCAATTTGTGGGCAGTGCTGTCACAAGCAAGAACAACATCAATTAATAGAACATGTGTTTGTTTAGCATCCCAGAGAAACCCTTTGGAGATAGGCTAGGATCTTATCCTTTGGTCTAGACACCTGTATGCTGAGGTATCCATTAGAGACTAGGATCAAACTAGGTCCCTGAATAATAGGAGAGACAATGGTTATGACCTACTGCCTGGAAATACTGATGCTTTAAAGAATCTGTGTATGACCCACCTTTTGAGCTCCTTCTAAAAGGCTTGACCACAGAATAAGGGGAAATTATGGGGCTATCTGCTGATAAGCAGTCTTTTTCCTCTAGTACTTAGACTCTTTGGATTCTTGAACTTGAACTGTGGGTAGACAATCAAGAATACAATTGCTGATGATCTTAGAAAGGGGTTTGTGGAGAGGAAAAATAGGAGGCAAGCAAGAAGAAGGAAGAAATAGAAACCAGAACAAGCAAGAGATATGAGCATGGAACCATGAAGTGAATACCAGAGGATAACTAGAGCAAATGATTGTGATTCCCTGTAAGCCAGAGTGGTGTCAATTTAAGATCCAAACACAAAGTATGTTCTGGGCAAAAGGGAAGCAAAAGGGATAATCCCTCCCTTCCATTCCCCTTCCCTTCCCTGTTCCTCCTTTCTCCATAAATTTATCATAGATTAGTTCCTCAATTTAAATACCAGTCCATGTCCCCTCCCAAGGATACTAACCTTTTTCTAAATGTTACTTGATTTCTTAAGCTTTATGTTTTATTTTATAAACTTACTTAAAGTAAATACATATAAATGAGATTTTTTAATGGAAGAATCCCTTGTTATAGAGATGAATTATTTGTTTCAAATTGAATCTGGGGGCAGAGCCATTTCAGTAAAATGGGGAGACTGGTATTATACTTTACAAGCCTGGCAAAAATTCAGATTCTGGATGAGGCCCCAATATTTAACCAATATTCTGGAGGAGGAATACCCTTTTCTCACAAAGAAAGATTAAATTCAGTGCTGGGGGGGGTCACCTGTCCCCTAAAATTAGATCAAATTTCCTCATATTCTTTAGTTCATTACCTTATCCCCATACCCCAAAATAGAACTTTAGGGAAAAATCTCTAAAACAAAATTCAGAAATGGCTTATGTCTGCCCAAAAGAGAATGCCTGCTGGAAAAGTGTTCAATGTACAAAATGGGTCAGCTAAGAACAGCTTTTTATTTCCTTCACCACAAAAACACATAAGCATCTTTTCACAAATATTAAAATAAGAAACAGTAACTCATTATTCTGGTTAACTTCTCCTGGGAATTGATACTTAAAATATTAAAACATGAAACGCTTTGTGAAACTTTTAATATATGATGTTTTTCAGTGATCAGCCCCAGAATTTGTATTGTCAGAAGTGGGGAGGGCAGGATCGACTTGATGCTCCATGGCTGTGCTCAAATCCAAAGGCCTATTCTTCTCCTTACTCCCTACATCCACACATGGATATATGCACATGAAAAGTGGTCATTGGAGCCTGTTTTCACTTGGACCTCTGGCCTGGGCCATCTCTATGGTTCCCCAAGCAAGTTATTCTCTGACTTGGCTTTCACCTGAAGTGTTTCCCTTTGAGAAGTTGTTGCACAGATCACCTCCTGATGGGAAACTAGCACCTAGATCCAGAGACTACTAGCCTCTTTAATTTGTGAAGTTGCTTCTAAGGCTAGAAACATCACCTGACAATCAACATTCAGTCACTTGTGCTCAGGGAAAGAAATACAGAGCCCAGGAGGAAGCTATGGATGTCAGACCCCCTTTCAGATTCACCTAAGCGAGTATGTGCATTCACTGTCATACTCTAGTAGCCTCTATGGCTATTGGAAATGAGAGAATTCTTATTTTTTCCAGAAATCCGAGAGACATTTGAAGCAGTCCTCAAATATTTCACAAATGGAAAGAGAAAATAAAAGGGCAGTCAACTCTTTTTAAAAATTACTAACTGATAATGATGAATGTTGGAGGGGATGTGGGAGGGCTGGGACACTGATGCATTGTTGGTGGAGCTGTGAACGGATACAGCCATTCTGGAGAACAATTTGGAGCTATGCTCAAAAAGTTATCAAACTGTGCATACCCTTTGACCCAGCAG
>JAJPUD010000238.1:315490-381511 GCA_023553655.1 Myrmecobius fasciatus
TGCAAAACATATGTATGGGTAATTCTTCAACATTAACCCTTACAAAGCTTTCTGTTACAAAATTTTCCCCCTCTACTCCCCACCCCTCCCCTAGATGGCAGGAAATCCACTACATGTTAATTATGTTAAAATACTTGACAAATCGAATATATGTATACATATTTCCATACATCATTTTTGTGCAAGAAAAATCGTATCTATGAGAAAGAAAAATCAGAGAAAGGAAACACAATGCAAGCAAACATCAACAGAGAGCATGAAAATGTTATGTTGTGGTCCACATTTCACATCCCTATCTCTGGATGTATATGGCTTTCTGCACTGAACAATTGGAACTGGTTTGAAACATTTCATTGTTGAAGAGAGCCATGTCCATCACAATTGATCATCATATAGTATTGTTGTTGCCGTATATAATGATCTCCTGGTTCTGCTGATTTCACTCAGCACCAGTTCATGCAAGTCTCTCCAGGCCTCTCTGAAATCATCCTGCTGGTCATTTTTCACAGAACAATAATATTCCATAAGATTCATATAATTTATTCAGCCATTCTCCAATTGATGGGCATCCATTCAGTTTCCAGTTTCTAGCCACTACAAAAAGGGCTGCCACAAACATTCTTGCACATGTGGGGCCCTTTCCTTCCTTTATGATTTCTTTGGGATATAAGCCCAAAAGAAACACTGCTGGGTCAAAGGGTATGCACAGTTTGATAACTCTTTGAGCATAGTTCCAAATTGTTCTCCAGAATGGCTGGATCCGTTCAGTTCCACCAACAATGTATCAGTGTCCCAGCCTTCCCACATCCCCTCCAACATTCGTCATTATCTTTTCCTGTCATTTTAGCCAATCTGACAGGTGTGTAGTAGTACCTCAGAGTTGTCTTAATTTGCATTTCTCTGATCAATAGTGATTTGGAGCACCTTTTCATATGGCTACAAATAGTTTTAATTTCATCATCTGAGAATTGTCTGCTCATGTCCTTTGACCATTTATCGATTGGAGAGTAGCTTGAATTCTTATAAATATCAATTCAATTCTCTATATATTTTAGAAATGAGACCTTTATCAGAACTCTTAAATGTAAAGATGATTTCCCAATTTATTGCTTCCCTCCTAATCTTGACTGCATTGGTTTTGTTTGTACAAAACCTTTTTAACTTAATGTAGTCAAAATTATCTATCTGGTGTTCAATTAAGAGTTCCAGTTCTTCTTTGGATACAAATTTATTCCATCTCCACAGGTCTGAGGAGTAAACTATCCTATGTTCCTCTAATTTATTTATAATATCACTCTTTATAGCCAGATCATGAACCCATTTAGATCTTATCTTGGTACGTGGTGTTAGGTGTGGGTCAAGCCCTAATTTCTTCCACACTACTTTCCAATTTTCCACACAGTTTTTGTCAAATAGTGAGTACTTATCCCAGAAGCTGGGGTCTTTGGGTTTATCAAAGACTAAATTGCTATAGTTATTGCCTAGTTTCTTCTGTGATTCTATCCTATGCCACTGATCGACTACTCTATTTCTTAGCCAGTAGCAAATGGTTTTGATGACCTTTGCTTTATAATATAGTTTTAGATCTGGTACAGCAAGGCCACCTTCATCAGCCTTTTTTTTTTTTTTTTTTTTCATTAATTCCCTTGAAACTCTTGATCTTTTGTTCTTCCAAATGGATTTTGCTACTATTTTTTCTAGATCTGTAAGATAATTTCTTGGGAGTTTGACTAGTATGGCACTAAATAAGTAGAATTTATAGCTATTTTTTAAAAGACACATTGCAAACTACAAGCATATAATAATAATAGTTAGCATTTATATAAAGCTTTAAGATTTGCATAACACTTTATAAATATTATCTCATTTTATTTCATGATAACCTGGGAGGTGATTCTATTATTGTTATCTATTTCACTAAGGAATAACTTGAGATAGACGGACTTTAGTGAGTTAAACAGGGAAAAACAAATTGTAAATGTTTTATGCTAGATTAGAACTTTGGCCTTTCTAACTCCAGGTATAATGTTCTATCCATTGCTCATATCATATTCGCGATATCCTTATTATGACCATTTATTGTTGGGCTACTAGGTGGCACAGGAGATAGAGCAACAGGCAAAAAACACCAGAGTTCAAATTCAGCTTCAGACATTTCCCAGCTGTATAATCCTGGGCAAGTCACTTAACTCTGTTTGCCTCAGTTTCCTCATCTATAAAATGAACCGGAAAAGGAAATGGCAAACCACTCCAGTATCTTGGCCAAGAAAATCCCAAATATGGTCATGAAGAATTAGAAGTGGCATAAAAAATGATTAAATAACAACAAAGTTGAAAAGAAAGCTCCATGAGAGTAGAGATTTTCTTCGTTCATTCTAAGAGCCTAGGACATTGCCCACAGATTGGGTACTCAATTGGTTCTATTTACTGTCAAGTATCTCAGGGGCTCTCCTGAGAGAATAAATTTGTTCTGTTGGACCCCACAATGGTTGGAAGCTTCAAAGTTAGGCTTGGCAGAAGGAAAATCTTAATAATTAGTTATACAGAAATGACTCAGCTTATCTGGAGTATTCTTGGGTCCTTCTTCCTTGGAAATCTTCAAACACAGACAGCATAACCACTTAGCAGAGTTGCTGCAGTAGGAATCTCTTTTCAGGGAAAGGTTGAATTAGATGAGTGCTAAGCCTTATCCACCCCATCCTGCCCCCCAATTCTGTGATTTTTCTTGTAATTCTACAAGCTTGGAATTGTGATCTGAAAACTTGGCCTCAAGTCACTGCCTTGTTAATTACCTTTAGCAAGTCATCTTGGTGGCAGAGTGGAGAGAGGACTGGACCTTGAGTCAGAAAGTCCTGAATTCAGATCCAGCCTCAGACACTTATTAGCTGTGTGATACTAGGCAAGTCATTTCATCTTTGTCTGCTTCATTTGCATATCTAAAATAGTGATAATAACAACACCTCCCTCTCAGGGTTGTTATGAGGATCAAATTAGAAAATGTTTGTGGGGCAGCTAGGTGATGCAGTGGATAGAGCATCAGCTCTGAAGTCAGGAGGACCTGAGTTCAAATTTGACCTCAGACACTTAATACTTCCTGGCTGTGTGATCTTGAGCAAGTCACTTAACCCCAATTGTTTCAGCAAAATATATGTATATATATTTGCAAAGTTCTTTGCAAACTTGAAGGTGTAATGTAAATTCTAGCTATTATCATTATTTTTAGAGGCTTGATTCTTTTCATCAGTAAAATGAGGGAGCTGGTCTTGAATAATCTCTAAGATTCTCTTTTAGTTCTAAATCTATGATCATCTCTGATCCTCCTAGCCCAGTTGCCTGTCTCTAAAATTAGAAATGGATGTGTTTAGGTGGTTAGCGGAGAGGCCACAGATTGAACAATAAATTCCTGTCTTTTCTACCTCGTGCCCAATTAACTAGAGGTAAGATAGGAAGATTTACTCCTTGCCACAGCCAAGGTCACAAACTCAAGTCATAACAGAAGCAGTTTTCCATCCTGGCTCTCCTGCAGTGAAGACTGCTAGCTGATTGGCTAACTGGCAGCCTGATCTGCCCAGCAGCACAGATTTAATAGGAAAGAGAACTGAAAGAGAAGGCAGGACAGCTGCTCTCAGCGGCTACCTCCAAGTTGGAGAGGGAATTTTCCCTCTAACCTTTGGCATCTTCTACCTATGACTTTCTGGCTCAGGAAAAGCAAGACAAAACAAAAAACCAGGCTAAATCTTATTAATTCACATGGGCTTGGTGGAGAAATATAGTGGCTACAATGAAAGACTCCATTTTAAAAAAATATTTCTTTCTTTCATCCCCTCTCTTTTCTTCCCACCAAAACCACAGAGAAAATGCAGCTGGTAGATTTCTATTCCTGTCCCTTTTGATGGAACTCCCTATCCCTTTCACCCTGAGTTGGTCAAAAATGAAATCCCTTAGTCAAGTACCTAGTTTGAAAGTGTCTGTCAAATACAGATGTCCCAAAACTCTTAATGCATTTTGAAGCTTTACTCTCCTAAGACTTTTGGAACAACCTATACTTTTACCTGAAGAAAACCAGCAATAATGATCTCTAAGATGGGTACTATTCTGTGGAAAGTACTTGGCAAACCCTAAAATGCTCTAGACATGTGAGCTAACAGTATTATTGCTATTGCAGTTATATGTTGCTTCTCTTTTTTGGTGGAGTTCAGAGAGAAACAGTCCAGGGCAAGTCATTCCGATGCTGTGATTCCTTTATATTCAGTGTCCTATGGACTCCTGCACAAATGATAAAATAACTTATTTTTTTTGTAATCAAATAAGAATTTTAGGATGTAAGCTTATGCTCTGGATGCAAACATCTTTACCACTGTCATTATTATTATTACTATGAGTCAGAATGCCATGGAGAACTGACCATAGAGTCAAGAAGTCCTGGGTTAAAATTCTGACTACCCTGAACAAGTCGTTCAACTTCTCATTGCTCTTTTTAGACTGATTATAAGTTGCCAAATAGTGCTATGCTAGAGGGAGTTCATCACTGGAAATTCTTTATAACTAATGAAATTATTGATCTCATATATATTTGACTATCAAACTGAGTTGCTATAACCCCTTAGATTTAGAGTTGGAAAATCCTTTAAATGTCCTCAAGTCCAATCTTCTGATTTTATAAATGAAGAAACTGAGGTATAAAGGTTAAGTGATTTACCCCGGTATACAAAGCTAGTAACCGGCTGAGGCAGAATTTGAACGGACCTTCCTGATGCCAAGTCTAGCACTTTTAACTATTTCAAAAAGTAGTTAACTACTATGCTTCCCTAGAGACTGCTATACCATATTAGTTACTTGAATCTAACTGACTTGTTTGGGGAAAAACATCATTAGGACTATGCTCTAATCAACTGAACTTTGTCAACAAAGATATAACTGATAATTAAATCTTTTCTAGCTTTTTCTTGTGTAGGATAAAAAGCTCCATTTTCTTTTGGGGGTTCTTAAAACTTTTTTTCATGCCATGGCTCCCTTTGGCAGTCTGGTGAAACCTACAGAGAACCCCTTCTCATAATATTTTTAAAAATTCATAATTGAAGAAAATGCTAATTTTTGTTTAGAGGTCAATGAAAATAGGGATGAAATGTTTTCTCATTCAAGTTCATGGATCCCCTGAAATCTATCCATGGATCCTTGATGGCCCATGGACAAACCCTAGGTTAAGAGCTTTTGCCTTAAGAGTCTACAAGAATGGGGTGGAAAATCTCCAGAGCAAGAGACACAATTTTTACTAGATTTCATCTGACCCATGATGAGGTTCTAATTTAAGAAGATACTCTTCATCCGGGTCCCTCAGTTCTGGCTCTCTCTGTTCATGCTTTTATGCTATTTGGTGTTCTCTGCTCAATATCCCACTTCAGCTGGGCTCATGTTTTGTTTGCTCATTCTCTCTGTTCCCAGGCCTTTTTAGGAGCCTCTCCTATTCCCTTGACCTCTCAGTAAAATCTCCCTTTTGACCGGCACTTGTTTCTTGCAGAGAATTCCTCTTCACTTTAGTTCTTGGCATTGAGCTGACTCTTCATATTCTGTTTCAGTGAAGTTCTGACAGATTCCTTCTCAGTTGATTTTTCAGCCTCTCCTCTACAATCTGTCTCTTTTTAGTCTCTCTTTTTTCTGTATCAGTCACTCTCTGTTTATCTGTCTCTACTCATCTATCTCTCTCCTTTTCTCCCCTGCCTTTCATTTCATTCTTTCTCTCACATTGACTGGTTGTAATACAAAACCAGAGCTTTAACTACTAACTTTATCACCTGGAACAAGCAGCATAAAAAGTGCCCTCAAGTCAACTTTGTCATTCATGTCGTGAAAATAATATTAAAGTTATGAGTATAGCAGGTGACTGGAGATTAGTGACAGATGGAATTCCTGCCTGTCTGTTAGAGCTTCTGGGGCTTAGAAACTATGACCAATGTGATGGCCCTCTCCTAGCCATAGGGAGAAATGAAATTCTCATGAGAGATCAGTATACAAGAAGAGCTCTGAGGGATGAGCTGTAGAAAGTCCAGATAGGCCAGTGCTCTCTAATGAGAGAGACAGTTGAAGCACAACTTCTTTTAAATTTTCAGTTCTCCTCTTTCCCACAGTACTGGTAGAGAGCCATCTCATCAGTCACAGCCTCACAATCTAAGGGTGCAAGTAGACTGACATTGGGGAATTTTGATCTGATCCCTGGTAACCCATGACCCCCACAAAAATACATTAGGACAAATTCAGTTGAGTAGGAAGGAGGATTAGCTACTATCAGTGTTTTAGATAAAAATCTCAAAGTGAAAAAGAACTTTGGATATCATCTAATCCATTCCATGGGATTAGGAGGTCCTATGCTTCTTTTCCTTAATGAAATAGCTCTTGACAAGCATGTGGAAGGGAAGGCACCATTAAGACTATTCATTACTCATCCTCCTTGGGAGTTTGGGAAATAGTGAAGTGTCTCTGTTTTAAGAGGGAAGATAGAAGAGGCTGGGCTGCCTAGAAAGAAGGAAGAGAGGGGAAAGCCCAGGAGAAAAAATGGGGTGGGTCTGGTGGGGGATTTCTTTATGGGAGTATGAGGAGGGGGAAATAGGGAATAGGTTTCAGTCTGTTATCTCTGTAATTGTCCCCAACCTGAATGGCTTTTTTCTCTCTGGCTTGGCTAAGATTTGAATTTGCACTCTCTATATCTCTTTCTACTCTACCAGAGTTCATATGTTTAATTTCTGTACCCTCTAAATTTCCTTCACTATTTAACAGCATTGTAGAAAACTAAAGCATGTTTGTGTACATATATATGTTACTTGTATTTACTGAATAATTCCATTTCCTGTTTTTAATTTTTAAAAATGAATGTTTCATATACAAGATGTATATATAACTTCATGAAGTTTTCTGTTACTAAAAGCTTAAAAGTGCACTAAGACTTTTCTAACACTTTTTGTATTTCTCTAGAAACACTCCAAATGCTAAACTGAATTACTTTTTACTCCTTATCCTCAAGTGATATTTTTCCCCTGGTGGGTGAGCACCTCTAAGTAGCTAAAGGGCTATCATAGGTTCTCTTATTCTTCTCTATTTATATCTAAAAGTCTTTTGCTTCTTTTTTAAGCTATGTCCTGTTTCAGTTATGGATATCAAACTTAGATCAGGCCTCTGCTAAAAACAAGAGTGGGTTCCTGGCATCAAGTCAAAGTTATTGGCCAAAGCCAATTATTAAATTTTCAGTGTGGGCATTTACCTTTCAGAAATCATCAGGCTACAAATTAAGGTTTGATTTATTATTTTGTTGACTGTATGTAAGCAAGTTTTAAAAATATAGATTGAATTTAAAAGTGTGAGTGCAGATATCCTTCCCTCACCTTATTCAACATTTACCAACATATTTACTAATATACTCCTGTGCTCTAAAACATTGCTTTAGCTCAGCAGGAGCACATAAGAAGCCTCAGGAAATGATAGCACCACCTGGTGATTGTAGGCTAATAATAGCATAATTAAAAACTGTCATTTATATAGCACCTTAAGGTTTGTACATTGCTTTACCTCCATTCTCTCTCTCTCTCTCTCTTTTTATTAAAACTTTTTATTTGCAAAACATATGTATGGGTAATTCTTCAACATTAACCCTTACAAAGGTTTCTGTTACAAATTTTTCCCCCCTACTCCCCACCCCTCCCCTAGATGGCAGGAAATCCACTACATGTTAATTATGTTAAAATACTTGACAAATAGAATATATGTATACATATCTTTTTTGTGCAAGACACTTATCATTTTTGTGCAAGAAAAATCGTATCTACAAGAAAGAAAAATCAGAGAAAGGCAACACAATGCAAGCAAACATCAATAGAGAGCATGAAAATGTTATGTTGTGGTCCACATTTCACATCCCTCTCTCTGGGTGTATATGGCTTTCTTCACTGAACAATTGGAAGTGGTTTGAAACATTTCATTGCTGAAGAGAGCCATGTCCATCAGAAATGATCATCATATAGTATTGTTGTTGCCATGTATAATGATCTCCTGGTTCTGCTGATTTCACTCAGCATCAGTTCATGCAAGTCTCTCCAGGCCTCTCTGAAATCATCCTCTTGGTCATTTCTTGTAGAGCTATAATATTCCATGACATTCATATACCATAATTTATTCAGCCATTCTCCAATTAATGGACATCCATTCAGTTTCCAGTTTCTAGCCACTACAAAAAGGGCTGCCACAAACATTTTTGCACATGTGGGGCCCTTTCCTTCCTTTAAGATCTCTTTGGGATATAGGCCCAATAGAAACACTGCTGGGTCAAAGGGTATGCACAGTTTGATAACTTTTTGAGCATAATTCCAAATTGCTCTCCAGAATGGTTGGATTCGTTCACAGTTCCACCAACAATGTATCAGTGTCCCAGTTTTCCCACATCCCCTCCAACATTCATCATTACCTTTTCCTCTCATCTTAGCCAATCTGACAGGTGTGTAGTGATACCTCAGAGTTGTCTTAATTTGCATTTCTCTGATCAATAGTGATTTGGAGCACCTTTTCATACAGTTTTAATTTCATCATCTGAGAATTGTCTGCTCATGTCCTTTGACCATTTATCGATTGGAGAGTAGCTTGAATTCTTATAAATATCAATTCAATTCTCTATATATTTTAGAAATGAGGCCTTTATCAGAACCCTTAAATATAAAGATGATTTCTCAATTTATTGCTTCCCTCCTAATCTTGTCTGCATTAGTTTTGTTTGTATAAAAACTTTTTAACTTAATATAATCAAAATTATCTATCTTTTTTGGACACAAATTCCTTCCTTCTCCACAAATCTGAGAGGTAAACTATCCTATGTTCTTCTAATTTACTTATAATATCACTCTTTATGTCTAAATCATGAACCTATTTAGATCTTATCTTGGTATGTGATGTTAGGTGTGGGTCAAGCCCTAATTTCTTCCATACTACTTTCTAATTTTCCCAGCAGTTTTTGTCAAATAGTGAGTTCTTATCCAAAAAGCTGAGGTCTTTGGGTTTATCAAACACTAGATTGCTATAGTTATTGACTATTTTGTCCTGTGATCCTATCCTATTCCACTGATCGACTATTCTATTTCTTAGCCAGTACCAAATGGTTTTGATGACTGCTGCTTTATAATACAGTTTCAGATCTGGCACAGCTAGGCCATCTTCATCAGCATTTTTTTTCATTAATTCCCTTTTGTTCTTCCAGATGAACTTTGGTACTATTTTTTCTAGAGCTGTAAAATAATTTCTTGGGAGTTTGAATGGTATAGCACTAAATAAGTAGATTAGTTTGGATAGTATTGCCATTTTTATTATATTCACTTTGTCTACTCATGAGCACTTGATATTTTCCCAACTGATTAGGTCTGACTTTATTTGTGTGGAAAGTGTTTTGTAGTTTAATTCGTATAGTTCCTAACTTTCCCTTGGCAGATAGATTCCCAAATATTTTATACTATTGACAATTCTTTTGAATGGAATTTCTTTTTATCTCTTGCTGCTGAACTTTGTTGGTAATATATAAAAATGCTGATGATTTATGTGGATTTATTTTGTATCCTGCAACTTTGCTAAAGTTGTGAATTGTTTCTAATAGTTTTTTAGTTGAGCCTCTAGGGTTCTCTAAGTATACCATCATATCATCTGCAAAGAGTGATAATTTGGTTTCCTCATTACCTACTCTAATTCCTTCAATTTCTTTTTCTTCTCTTATTGACAAAGCTAACATTTCTAATACAATATTAAATAGTAATGGTGACAGTGGGCAGCCTTGTTTCACTCCTGATCTTATTGGGAATGATTCTAGTTTGTTGCCATTACATATGATGCTTGCTGATGGTTTTAAGTAGATGCTACTAATCATTTTAAGGAAAAGCCCATTTATTCCTATACTCTCTAGTGTTTTTAATAGGAATGGGTGTTGGATTTTATCAAATGCTTTTTATGCATCCATTGAGATAATCATATGATTTTTGTTAGTGGTTATTAATATAATTGATTATGCTGATAGTTTTCCTAATATTGAACCAGTCCTGCATTCCTGGTAAAAATCTTACTTGGTAATAGTGTATTATCCTGGGGATGACTTTCTGTAATCCATTGCTAATATTTTATTTAAGATTTTTGCATCAATATTCATTAGCTTCAGTTTTTCAATTGTAAAATGGGGATAATAATAGAATCTACCTCACAGAGCTCTGAGTTTCAAATGAGATAATATTTGTAAAATGCTTAGCTCAATGCTTGGTACATGTTAGTCTCTTAATAAAAGCTTATTCTTTAATCCATTCCCATGAGTTTCCATCAATGTTACCTCCAATAGTTAACTAATTGATAAAATGCACTCAAAGATAAGGCATTTACCAAACTCACATAGCATGAACAGTAGTAGTGAAACATTCCACCCATAAACCTGAGGAGCATTCTCTTATAGTTATACACAGTGTTAGTTGTTGTTTGTCCTTTGTTCTCGAAGAGGACTATGATGTTGGGAGGTGATGCCATGACATGCAAGTGAACTACATTTAAGTGAGGAAGGACTGTACAAGATCACCAAGCTGACTTTCCCCTCCAGAGCCATTTGGGTCCAGTGGCCATATATAAATCAGGACGACTGGAGATGGCCCTGGATTAAAGGGACACCTTGGCCTTCTTAAACTAAGATCTTCACACATGAAGGACATTAGTAGAAAGGTACAAAGATAAAGAACACATATAGTAAGCTAACTCACACTTCAGGTACTGCAAGGCTTTCTCTTCCTGTGGAGTCCTTATGCTCCTCCAAGGCATAGCATTGCTGTTGGTCAAAATGCTTAGCTAGGATCTCTGAGATCCTTAACTTTCTCATGGGCATAGAAGTCTCCTGCTGTATATGAGCAGCAAACATACAGCAAAATAGTGACTTTGTGCAATTCTGTCTCACTTAAACCCAATTCATGTGCAAGTGAAGACATCACCTGTAATGTCATTGGTCCTCTTCAAAAACATCAGTGCCATTCTTTCCCGATTTATTTTTAGAAGATGTGCAAGGAAAAAAGCAAAGAATGATTCTGTCTTAAGATTTGGGTTTGAATGATAAGGGTGGAAATATGTATACATATATTCGATTTGTCAAGTATTTTAACATAATTAACATGTAGTGGATTTCCTGCCATTTAGGGGAGGGGTGGGGACAAGGGGGGAAAATTTGTAACAGAAAGCTTTGTAAGGATCAATGTTGAAGAATTACCCATACGTATGTTTTGCAAATAAAAAAGCTTTAATAAAAAAATTAATGAGAAGAAGAATGCCTTACAAAGCAAAATTAGCCAATTGGAAAAGGTAGTACAAAAGTTCATTGAGGAAAATAATTCCTTAAACAATTGGAAAGAAGGGAGGGAAATTTTTGGAACACAAAGTTTTGCAAGGGTGAATGTTGAAAATTATCTGTGCATATGCTTTGAAAATAAAAAGATTTAATAAAAATATATAATTGAGTAAATGGAAAAAAAAAAGATTTGGGTTTGTCTGGAAACTGAATGGATGCCCATGCCCAGTTGGAGAATGGCTAAATAAGTTGTGGTATATGCTTTGGAATATTATTGTTCTGTAAGGAACGACCAGCAGGATGGTTTTAGAGAGGCCTGGAGAGATTTACATGAACTGATGCTAAATGAAATGAGCAGAACCAGGAGATCATTATACATGGCAACAAGAATATTATACAATAATCAATTCTGATGGACATGGCTCTCTTCAATAATGAGATGATTCAAACCAGTTCCAATTGTTCAGTGATGAAGAGAACTATCTATACCCAGAGAGACATCCATGGAAACTGAGTGTGGACCACAACATAGCATTCTTACTCTTTTTGTTGTTGTTCACTTGCATTTTGTTTTCTTATTCATTTTCTTTCCTTTTTGATCTGATTTTTCTTGTGCAGAAAGATAATTGTATAAATGTTTATATATATTGGATTTAACATATATTAAAGTTCCCTGATCCATCTATCCTTACATTTAGAAAGAACTAAAAGTTTGAGAAAGTCTTTGAAATGCAGAGATATTCTTGAGATCCTTAAAGGAATCCTAAGAGATATAATTTTCCAGATCTAGAAACTGAGATTCAGAGAGGTTATATACCAAGGGTCACATAGCTAATAAGAGTCTGGAACTGGATTTGAATTTAGGTCTTCTTCATAGCTCCAAGTCCAACATTCTATCCATTATCTTTATTGCTCCTCTCTACTATATATAAAGCATGCTCATGGAAGCTTTCTTGATGGAATGGTGGCTATCTCCCATCTCTGCATATGCCTGAAGCTGACTGTCTCTACTGCCACCAACTTCTCAAATTTAGTTCTGCCTAACATCTATAAGAGTCTGGAACTGAAACAGGTTAGTAAAGTAAAATTAAATATTATTATAGTGGCTCTTTGCCACTGAGATGTCTTTCAAAACAGTTATTAAAACCATAAGAAAACACTTTTCCTGTTTTTAGCCTTTGTTATTTTGCTAGGAATGGCCACTTGCAAGACTAAGTTAACTATATAACACTAAGCTATGGTCATTATAGATCTCTGTCAGAGTTAAGTGACTCACAAAGTGATCAGATCCACTATGCTCTAACACTTGAATTCATTTGTTCAGACATAACTAATTGGACAGAAGGAAGGCATGGTAGACAAGAGAATCCCAATGTTTCATGGTGAATTGCACATAGTAGGAGCTTAATGAATATATGCTTAATTGGAGTAAGAGGATAAGTTCAATCAATCAGCAAACACTAACCAAGTCCTTACTATGTGTCAGTAACTGTACTAAATTCTGGGAACCCACAGAGAAATTTAAACATTCCTGACCTCAAGGGAACTCATATTCTAAAGGAGGAGACAGGATATAGAAATCAGAATATAACAGATAAATACAGAGTAAATGGAAAGTAATCTTAGAGGGAATGGCACTAACAGCTGGGGAACAGGGAAAGGTGTCCTGAAGGAGGTGGCATTTAAACGGAGCCTTCAAACATATTAGACACATTTTAGGCATGGGGAATAGTCAGAGATAAGAGATGGAGTGGTGTGCAGGCCAGGCAAGCTAGCTAGGAGAGTGGGTATGAAAGAGTATAATGTTAACAGTGGAAAGATGGGAAGGGACCAAATTACAAGCTTTAACAGCCAATAAGAGAGAAATAAGAGAGAAGAATGGAAAAACAGGTGGAGAAATATTTAACATAGGTCTTTGGGTCTAAGCTAAAGAATGAATGTGGTTTAGTGGCAACTAGAGAACATTTTAAATTCTCAAGGAGCAGAATGGTGTGAGATATTTGGGGAAGATTAATCTAGTGGCAGTTAAGAGGTGGGAAATAGAGACAGGGAAGTCTATTAAGAGAATCTTTCCATCATCTAAGTACAAGGTGATGAGGGTCTGGACTGGGTTGCTGACAGTGACAAGAGACTGTAACTAAGGAAATATCAGTTTATAAAGATGGCAGTTATTAAACTCATTAGCAGCATTTTTTAGATAGCTAAGTCAACTCCCTCTTTTTATAAATGAAAGAATTAGGCTCAAAGAGATGATATGATTTATCCAAGATCACAAAATTAGTCAGTAGCATACCACGTTTGCAGACTTCTCAACAATTCATTCCAATTAATATTAATTACACACCCACTATGTATAAGGCATCATGCTAGGTGCTAGAAATTTTAAGATGAAAGATAGATTCTGCCCTAAAGGACTATAATAACTGCCCAAATAATTATAATACAAATGCAAAGATCTATCCTGGGATTCTTAGCCTAGAATTTTTTTTTTAACATTTTTGAAATAGTTTAGTAAGTATTTAAATATAATTGATTTCCTTTGTAGTCCTATATATCTTGTACACTTAAAAACATTATTTTGAGATGGGGTGATCTTTAAATTTCACCATATTTCCAGAGGGATCCATGACCAAAAAAAAAAAAAAGATTAAATACCTCTAGTCTGGACAAAGCACTCTGAGGAAATATGAAGAGGGAGAGACCATGTTCAGCTGGGCAGATAATAAAAACTGACCTTTATATTTTAGACTAGTCAGCCCTGTTATTTCATTAGTACTGGGAGCTTTTCAGCAAAGAAATACCTTTTTCCAGTGAAGATTGGCACCTGCTCTTCACTCTGGAGTCTTATGGAATTGTCCCTGGGCACTGAAAGATTAAGAACTTGTCCACACTCTCAAAACCAGTACATACTGAAGACCAAACTTGAAACTCCTCTTGCTGACACTGAAGACACTGAAGTTCTCTGTCCACGATACCACATTGCTCCTCATACAAAATGATCTTTATGAAGCACTTAAACACATATGCTCTTTGTAGTCTTATAACAATTATGTGAAATCTTTACTACAAGTATTATTCTCATTTTATACATGAATAAATTGAAAATTGAAGCTCAAAGAAGTTGTGTCAAAGATGGGAATTTAAAGCCACCTTTTTTTTTTTTTTTTTTTTTTTTTTAAAACTCCAAGTCTGGCATTTTATATACTATGATGGCCACAGGCAAAGAAGATATAGGGGAAGAGGTGACATCTGAACAAAGGAATTCCCAAGATAGAAATTGAGTAAGGGAGATGAGGTCTATTTTTCGGCATAAGATAAGAGATAAAGACCAGAGGTGGGAGAGGATAGGATGAGAATGAAAGATGCTATGCAGTCCAATTTGGTTGGAGTTGCAAAAGGGAAGAAGAATAAGATACAATTGGAAAGGTGGTTTGGAGAAATTAATCCTTCAGTTCCCAGATTGGTGCAAATAGATATTTCTGTAAAGGTACCAGCCTCTGGAAATGGTTAAATAGACTCTGTTAGAGAATTCACCAGTTTGGTCATATCCTTTTGAACTTATCTTGGAGACATGTAGGAAAGAGATGCCATCATGGGCGCCACCTGGGGGAAGATAGATATGTAGGTTTAAATGGATATGTCCTACTCACTTGCCTGTAAACCGTTGGATGACAGCTCCTGCCTACTCCATGCTTCCTCTGAAGCTCTGGTGTGCTGAAGATCTAAGCCCATAGAGCTTAGAATGGTGAGATGCTTGATTTCGGCTCCAGTCTGCTCTTATATGGCCAAGAAGGAAGAGACACAAGAAAAGATATTCCCAGCTACCTGCCCCAAATGGCCATGCTGACCTGCACTGTTCACTTTGTATTCAAGTGTACTTGCACCATCTCATATAGGATGATGTAGCTGGTTACATCTTTGTGTGATCAATGCCAGCAAAGATAGAGATTTGTGGAAGGTATTTCAACACCTTAAAGAAAAGGAGATACTGTTCTCTCTCAGTGAGCTGAGGCTCAGAGGAGAGATAGATACATTTGCCATTTGGGTTTCCCCAAAGCAGAGAGAGAGAGAGAGAAAGAGAGAGAGAGAGAGAGAGAGAGAGAGAGAGAGAGAGAGTGAGAGAGAGAGAGTGATGTACTACATTTGCATCCTCTAGATAAACAGTTTCCCATCAACTTATGAGAACTTAAATAGATACTTTTGAATATTTTCTTTCACCTAACCTATAAATCTTTGAGACAAATGAGGTCAAATCTTTGTGCGCCCTCTAGTGTTTGGTGATGATACATGCCAAAGCTTTGCAAATGCTCAAGTTCTATATTATCAGTTATTATTATTGTTGTTGCTGTTGTTATTTAATCTGAGAAAAGGAGGACTTAAGAGAAACATGATAGTTGTCCTCAAGTATTTGAAGAGCTATCATGCAGAAATAGGAAAAAAAGGCAGTTCTGGAAAGCCTTAGAAAAAAGAATTGCACATTTGATCCTATTCCCTTCTCTCCTCTCCAGCAATTGCCCACACTTATTATTCTTGAATCTTTAGTATCTTCCTATCTACTGGTTCTCTTCTTCTAAACACACTGAAGTCTCACCCATTCTGAATAAAACCCTCACTATTAGCCTATCAATCATATTAGCTATAATTATTTTTTTGGTTTGTTTTGTTTTTGCTAAGGCAATTAGACCCTTAACTAATTGGGGTTAAGTGACTTGCCTAGCAACACACAGCTAGGAAGTATTAAGTGTCTTGGGTTGGATTTGACTTAGGTCCTCCTGACTTGAGGGCCAGTGTTCTAGCTAGCTATAATTCCATATCTCTCTTCCCCTTCTCAATTTAATTCCTTGAAGAAGTCATCTACACTCAGTATCTCTAATTTCTCTTTTCTCGTTTGCTTCTAACTCCTATGAAATCTGATTTCTAACCTCATTTTTTCAACTGAAACTGCCCTATCCAAAATCCCCAATCACTTTTCTTGCCAAGCAACCCAATGCCAAAAAACAAATCAAAGAGATGGTCATGATCAGCCATAGCAAATAATACCAAGATCAGATTGATTCACAAGTGAATTCTACCAAACATTTAAAGAATGGAAAATTCCCATGATCTAAAAACCATTTTCAAAAATGGAGACAAGTGGTATCCTGCCCAACTCTTTTTATGAGACAAATATGTCTTTGATAGCCAAATCAGAAGATAAGGCAGAGAATTAGAATTAAAGACCAATATTATGAGTAATTATTAATGAAAAATGTTAATTTAAAATCAGAAAAATTTTAAAACATTGATAAGATTATATCAATGTCTGAATAATTTTTTTTTGTTAAGACAGTCATTTAAGCTTAAAAACATCAAAAAGTACAGAAACATAAGAATTCTTCCTTAACATGGAATAAAACATGTATCTGAAACCAAGACCTACAATTATTTGTAGAGGGAGAAACAGAAGTTGCTCTACTAAAGAAAGGAATGAAATAAATACATTTCTAGTCTGAAAGCTGAATCAGAAGATTTAATGGTTTAATTTAAAAAACCCAAGTGAATCAACATAAAGTTCATAAAATTATATATAGATTCAATAAAGTGATCACTAAAAAAATTACTAATATTTCCTTGTCACTAAATACAACTTTCCTTGTCCCTCAATCTCCCCTCCCCTCAAAAGAAGACACCCATGGAAAATGATTAGCACATTAAATGCCATGTAATACAGGGGTTCTTAATCTGGTGTGAATAGATTCCAGGAAGTCCATGAACTTGAACAGGAAAAATAAAACATTTTCACTAACCTTTGATTTCCTTTGTAATCCTTTATATTTTATTTTATTCATTCAAAAACATTTTTCTGAGAAGTCCAGATTCTTTGCCAGACTGCAAAAAAAGACCAAAGACACACAAAAAGATTACAAACTTCTGATCTAGAACAACAAAGTATTAAATATTTAGAAATTAATCTACCAACACAATAAGATACATAAATATTACTAGATTTATTTTTATGGAAACAAAGAAAGAATTAGATAACGGTTAGTCACTGTTATGGTTAGCTTGTACTATTACAGTAAAGTTGTAATAGAGACAATTAAGATCAAGTCAGTGTAATATCATGAATGAAATACAGCCACTATCTAACTCACCTTAAGAGTTTAGTTAGCTAGAACATCTTGCCCTCTTCCCTTAAACATCTCAGAATGCTAAGTGTAACAATCTGCCCTCTGGGAAAAAAAATGTCCATATAATACACTTTTAATTTGCATAATTAATATTTTCTCCACCACTTTCTCAAGTCCAGATAATGAATAAAGCAATAAACCAAGCCCAGATTTGCAGGTTTGCCAAATTCTGAGATGTAAATATTCACACTAAAAATTTAATAATCAGCTTTCAAGAGTTGTTTCAAACTGATACTATTCCCAAGTTAGAAGCCTCTTTGATTTTGTCTCCTCTTATCTTCTTCTGGAGATTTCCTCCTCAATAACTTCTCAGTTTTGTCTCTATTTCTCTCTCATCCTCAATCTTTACCTATCTATTGGTTCTTTCCTTACTATTGTCAGATATGCCTTTCTTATCCATAAAAAAGAAAAACAAAACCCTTAACCAGGCCCAGCACACTATCTACTGCCCCACCTAGCTGTTAACATTAACTGTCTTCTCTCATAAAGAGAAGTCAGCAAAGATATGGAACTGATTCTGGTTGACTAGTGCCTTTTGAATGCAGCCCAATTTTGTCTTCATAGCTGCAGCAGTAGAGGAAGCTCCTTTTTATTACATGATTAGCAGGGTAGAATTGGTTAGAGAATGGCCTGCTCCAAAGTCCACTGGAAAATTGCAGCAGAGCTCTACTCAGGCTTATAAGGAATGGGCTTATTGATTGGGGGGGGGGGGTTTACATTATTATTTCCAATTCTCCTCCTTCTTAATCTCTCTGCTATATTTTTATACTGTTGATCATCCTATCTTGGATAGTCTTTCCTTCCAAATTGAACTCAAGATTTCTTAAGTCTCTCATCTCTCCAATTTATTCCCCACACAACCCAGATCTGACTATGTAATGATCCAATTTAATAACCCTAATAGTTCCCTATTACTTCTAGAATAAAAAATAAATGCTTTTGTCTTTGGTTCTAAAGCACTTTACAACCCAAACCCAACCTATCTTTCCATTTTCGTTTTAGATTACTTTTTTCTTCCCTCCACTCTTCCTTCATTCTGTTACCTTGCTTAATTGCCTTTCTCTCTAGTTTTCTTTTTACATTGACTATACATACACATAGAAGTACACATATATATATATAATTTCTACCCAATTACATATTAATTTTTTTAACATTTAAAAAAGTTTTGAGTTCTAAATTCTATTCCTTTGTCTCTTCCCTCCTCTCTGAGACAGTAAGCAGATATAGGTTATATATGTATAATCATAAAACATTTCCATATTAGTCATTTTGTACAAGATGACTCAAATAAAAGAAAAAGAATGGAAAAAAGTGAAAAATGGCATGCTTCATTTAGTCTGTATTCAAATAGTATCAGCTCTTCCTCAGGAAACAGACAGTATAGTCCTTATTCCTTTAAGGATTTTCTTGGGTCATTGTATTGCTGAGAACAGCTAAGTCATTCACAATTTGTCAAACAATATTGCTGTTATTGTGTACAACATTTTCCTGTACTTTGCATCAGTTTATGTAAGTCTTTCAAGGTTTTTCTAAAATCATCCTGTTTATCCTTTCTTATGGTACAATAATATTCCATTACAAGCATATAACAGTTTGTTTAGTCATTACCCATTGATGGGCATCCCTTAGATTTCCAATTCTTAGGTACCACAAAAAGAGGTGCTATAAATTTTAATAGTATTTTCTCCCCCCATTATATGTCAAGACAATTTTTATAGTATAGTTTAAGATCTGATATTGCTAGACCACCTTCTTTTGTATTTTTTTCATTTATTCCTTTGATATTCTTGACCTTTTGTTCTACCAGATGAATTTTTTCCCCGGCTCTATAAAATAATTTTTGGTAGTTTGATGGGCATGGCACTGAATCAATAGATTAACTTTGGTAGAATTGTTATTTTTATTATATTGGCTCAGCTTATCCATGAGCAATTGATATTTTCCCAGTGGTTTAGATACAACTTTATTTGTGTGAAAAGTGTTTTGTAATTATGTTCATATAGTTTCTGGGTTTGTTTTTGCAGGTAGACTCCCAAGCATTTTATATTATTTATGGTTTTTAAAAAAAAAGAATTTCTCTATCTCTTGCTGCTGGACCTTGTTGGTCATATAAAGAAATGCTGATGATTTGTGTGGATTTATTTAATATTCTGCAATTTTGCTAAAGTTGTAAATTATATCAAGTAGTTTTCTGTTTCTCTAGGATTCTTTAAGTATACCATCATATCATCTACAAAGAGTAATAGTTTTATTTCTTTATTGCCTAATTCTAATCTCTTCAATTTCTTTTTATTCTCTTATTGCTATAGCTAACATTTCTAGTACTATGTGAATAATAATGGTGATAATGAATAATGGACATCTTTGCTTCCCCCTCCCACTCTCTACCCCCCAAGAAGACTTCTAGCTCATTCTCTTTGCAGATAATACTTGCTGATGGTTTTTTGACAGATACTACTTATCTTTTTAAGGAAGGTTCCCTTTATTCCTATGCTTTCCAGCATTTTTTTAAAAATAGGAATGAGTGCTTTGTCAAAAACATTTTCTTATGATATTTTTGTTCAAGGTCCTTTCTCCTTTTCCTGATGTCTTTGGGATATAGACCTAACAACAGTATTGCTAGATCAGAGTATACAGTTGCTTTATAACCCTTTGGACATAGTTCCAAATTGCTTTTCAGAATGACTGGATCAGTTCACAACTTTACCAACGCTACATTAGTGTCCCAGTTTTCCAATATCCATTATTTTCCTTTTTTTTTCTCATATTAGACAATTTGATAAAGTATAAGGTTGTTTTAGAGTTGTTTTAATTTGCATTTCTCTGGTCAATAATAATTTAGCGTCTTTTTGTTATGTGACTATAGATAACTATATGAAAACTGCCTGTTCAAAATCTTTGACCATTTATCAATTGATTTTTATAAATTTAACCTAGTTCTCTATATATTTGAGAAATGAGGCCATTATCAGAGGTACTTATTGCAAAAATTATTTCCCAGTTTTCTACTTTCTTTATAATTTTGGTTGTATTAATTTTGTGTAAAAACTTTTACATTTTATATAATCAAAATTATCTATTTTATATTTTGTAATGTTCTCTGAATTTTTGGGGAGCCTAAATTCTTCCTTTATCCAATAACCTGACAGATAAACTATTCCAAGCTCTAATTTGTTTAAGGTATCACACTTTTTTATGTAAATTATATAAATGTTGACCTTATTTTGGCATATGATGTGAAAAATTGGTCTGTACCTAACTTCTGTCATACTGCTTTCCAGTTTCCCCAGCAGTTTTTGACAAATAATGAGTTATTTTCCCAAAAACTTGGATCTTTGAGTTTGTCATATACTAAATCATTATGGTTATTTACAATATAAGTTATACTTAATCTGTTCCATTGATCCACCACTCAATATGCTATTCAGTACCAAACTATTTTAGTAATTATCTCTTTCTAAAACTGTTTGCAATTTGGTATGGCCAGATTCTCTATTTCTCTTGAAGGACATTCATTTCTCATCTTCAAAGCTTTGTACTGGCCATCCAATTATGTCTAGAATGTACTCCCTACTCACTTCTTCCTCATAAAACCTCTTTTTTCAAGATTCAGTTCAAGCACTGCCTTTTATATCAAATCATTCCTGATGCTCAAAATGCTAGTGCTTTCCCTATCCTAATTAACTTGTATTTAGCCTTTTATTAATATGTATTTATTCTCTTCATATTTATTTTGTATATATTTATATATACATATATATTCACACATATACATACATGTTTACATATATGTGTGCATATATACACACATATATGTATACATACAAATTGTCTCCTCTTTAGAACATAAAGCCCTTAAGAATATGGATTGTTTTCATTCTTTATATTTGATCCCTATCTCTTAGCACAATGCCTAGCAGTTAATAGATGTTTAATAAATGATTGTTAATTGATAGAATACTCCCAGGGATAGGTACTTTGCCCAGTACAGTCTAAAAATTTTATCAACAATTTACATTTGGATAGAAGCATAAGTTGCAATATTCATCAAATTTGAAACTGATTAAAAAGAGGGAGGAATAGCTAACGCTCAGAATAAATGGAATCCCCAAAGAACTCTGCAGGCTAGAGCCTTCAAACTGATTCTAGTAAGGTGAAATTCAGTTTGGAGAAACAGAAAGTCTCCTAGATCAATTCAATCATCATCTTTACAAGATGGAAAAGCTTTCAATAGTCCAAAAATCAGTTTCACAAATGCAAGATAAGGGAAGTATGTTAGGCAGATGTTTGTCTAAAAATACTGGAGGCTTTTAGTGGACTGGAAGTTCAAATAAATAATATAATAATATAACCAAATAGTATAATATAAAAAATAATAATTCAAATAATAATAACCACCATATTATAAGACAATAAGATTTTGGACCTCACTAAGAGAAATTTAGCTTTTGGAAATAAGTTGGTGACATTTCCACTATACTTTGTCCACATCTAGTATAACATGTTCAGTTCTGTGTGCTGTATTTTAAGGACATTGATAAATTAAAGAAAAGCCAAAGGATGGTTAAAAATGAGAACTATATTTGGAGTCATTCGACCTAGGTTTGAATACTGACTCTCTTACTTGATAATTATGTGACTTTGGATTTAAGTCCCTCAGGGTCTTAGTTTCTTCACTTACAAGAAGTAGTAAATTGGAGTAGGTGATATTTAAGGCGAACTCTATATCTATGATTCTATTATATTGTTTCATTCATTCCTAAGCATCTCAAGATAGACAATATGCTTTTTAGACTTCCTTCTATTTCTTTTGTATTCTTCCACAGTGTCTAATGTAGGCTAGGCACTAGAAATGGTTAGTCAAGACTTGGTTGATGTAGTGCAGGAAGGTTGAGGTCCTGAGCTTAGCTGAGAGCCCCATCAGGTTCTGGGTGGATGGTAGAGAAGTGACCACATGTAAAAAGAAAACTTTGAGATCTCCCTTCAGTAATGGGAAGACACTAAAGACTGATTTTGTTACCTTCTATCTTTGCAGAAGTTAATCCTCATAGATTAATGCAGCAAGAGGAAGCTTTCATGGCTACTAACAGGAAGAGAGAGAAGGTAAAATTTTTGTTTTTGTTTTTGTTGAATTGTCAAAGGCTGCTTGGACAACAGGACAACACTAGATGGAGCTAATGCTCTATGTGCAGAATTTCCTAAACTGGAGATGATGAGTTTTGTTCTTACATATTTATTTGTATTAATTCCTATATCTTGAAAATCACACCCTTATCAGAAATGTTTGCTGCACGGTCTTTTAAAAAATTAACTGTTTTTCTTCTACTTTTAGCTATGTTAAGTTTCATCATGCATAGAATTGGGATTTGAACTTATGTCCTTATACCAATCCATAGATCCCAACATTACTTTGGAAAGAAGTGATTCTTTGGAAAATATTCTCTCCCAGGCATGGATAATTTTGTTTTTTTAAAGAAAATAAAACAAAACTTCAATTAAAAAATATGGGAAAAGGGGCAGCTAGGTGGAGCAATGGATAGAGCACCAGCCCTGAAATCAGGAGGACCTGAGTTCAAATCTGGTCTCAGACACTTAACATTCCCTAGCTGTGTGACCCTGGGCAAGTCACTTAACCTCAATTGCCTCAGCAAAAAGAAAAAAAAAATATGGGAAAGGAGAAGGAAAGGTAATCTTCATTCAGGCCTGATTTCAGATGTCTTTTATTTACCATTTTGAATGGGGCTAACCTTCAGAGTCAAGAAATCTGGATTCAAATCCCAAATCTGCTTCTTATTCACTATGTAATCATGAGGTAATCAATCAACTGAGTATTAGTTTTCTCACTGGTAAAAATAAAGATAATAATATATATGGGGAAAGGTGTTCACCAAAAGAGTTCCTGATCAATTTGATATAAAATTATTTGCAAGATTTAAAGTATAAAAAAAACAAGCTGAGGCCCTACCATGTCTTAGAGTTCCTGGTGAATTATCATAGAAAGATTAAATTAAACTACACAATTTCTGTATATTGTCTCATATATTCATATTGTTGAGGGATGAGACACTTTCACAGTATTTGGGGGTCCTCGGATCAGTGTCATGGGTCTCCAAGTTAAGGTTAGCAAAAAAGAGGGTTCATTTTGACAATGAGAATTCTCAGGCTAGGATCAGGGAAATAGGAGAGAACTGAGAGACAGAATATAGTTTTATCCTATCTTCTATCCCCTAAGGCTAACGAGTACATGTTGATTCCAAGACTCCAGGTTGAGGAGACTAGAGAGTAATTTCCACATGAAGTGGAGTGTGCTTGGCTAGAGTAATCTCCAGGTAAATTAAGGGTAATTCAGGAGTTTCCCAAGGCTAGAAGCTAAGGAGTAATCTTTAGGTGAATTAAGGGTGGAGGGTGGTGGGCCAAAACTAAAAAATTCAGGGTTTTCTGACCCAGGCCCTCCCCCCCTTAAAGATCAGGGGCCCAAAAATTCCTATTATATCAATATCACAAAGCCTTTCAGCTCTGTCTTATCATAGGGTAAAGGTGACCCTGGTTCTTAAAAGCTGTGTCAGTGGAGTGTAAACTCAGGCAGCTTATGCCATGTGCCAAAGACTGAGTAAATAATTCAGTTGAAAAAAAAAATTGGAAAAGAAAGCAGGTCAACATGATAGATTTGGAGCACAAACTGAATAATTAACCAATCTATCAAAAAGCATTTATTAAGCATTCACTTAGTGCAAGGCTTTATGTTAGGAATTAGGGACACATAGACAAAAAGTCCTTGAAACAGTTCCTATTCTAGTCTTTTGTGAAAGACAACATGCACATATATTATTAGTAAAGCATCAAGGTATGATAGGGGCCTGCCTTTACATTGGTTAAGTCTGGAATTCTCAGAAAAGGGCCACATTCACATGATTATGAATCAAACTCTCTCAGGGTCCTAACAGTTATGGGAGATCTGAGGAAATATTCTCCACCATTTACCCATGTAATTCCTGAGCTCCCAGAAGTACATTTCCTAATTTTACAACATCAATCACTATCACATCTTTAGCTCTTAAATTTTTAAAAATTTTTTAATAATAATGTTTTATTTTCAAAATTCATACAAAGATAGTTTTCAACATTCACTCCTGCAAAAACCCTGTGTTTCTAATGTGTCTCCTTCCCCTTCTCCCATTCCCCTCCCACAGACAGCAAGCAATCCACTACAGGCCAACCATGTAAAACTCTTCCAAATATACCTCCACATTCACCATGCTGTACAAGAGAAAACCAGACCAAAAAGGGGGGAAAAAAAGAGGGAAAAGCAAGCAAAAAACAACAAAAAAGATAACAGATACTGTGCTGTGATCCACACCCAGTTCCCACAGTCTTTCCCCTGGATGCAGACGGCTCTCTCCACCACATCTTTAGCTCTTAAACATAAAATATTTACTTAATGATTAGGCAAAAGCAAGAACAATCATAATATCACATTTATTCAATATGACAAATGCAGAAATAATCAGAACATCAATCTTCTGATATACCTGAATCACATTGTCTAAATGCAAGTGGTGTTTGAAAATCCATAGGGGAGAGTAGATGTGCAAGTATAGAAACTTATCAGGGAGGGGTATGAATAAGGAAACCAATGGGCTCAAAGCAATCTCAACATTATGAACTTCAGTCATTGTTTTCCTTGGCCCCTCCAGGAACAATTTACACCACATGAGGCCATTTCTTTGCTAGCTATTCCCCTTCTGGTTCTTCACTGTTCTCCTGCTGGGAAAATCTTCTCACCTTCTGCTCTTTAATGAAGTTGTGACAAATGGATTAACTCACCATCCACCTTAATAGAGCACTGAGTTACATTATTGTAGTGACATGTAGTTCTCTTAAAGTCATAGAATTGTAAAATGCTTCAATTTGACTTTCTGAGCAGTACAGACAAGCACAGTCAGCTCTTCAACAGGACTGTTGTGTTCAATTATTTTTCTGAATTTTTTTTTTTTAGAGCAAAGCATATCTCATAGCAAAATTCCTTCAATTTAGCAGAATAAGCTTTTTCCTCAATAAGATTGTATGTTATCCAATCAGATCCAAGTTTGTTGTTGCAGCAAATCAGTTGCAGAAGATATCTCTTCTCCTTGTTTTCTTCTCAAATCAAAAAGGCTGTAGAGAGCAGTGACATACCTCTGAGACGGTTCAATTCTTCCAAGCTGCTAATGATACTGGAAGACTCATTATTTCAGCAGAATTCAGCTTTCTTTCAGTGGGCTTCCAGCTAATCAGTAAGCTGTCAGCACACAGACTTCCAGTCAGCTCACTCTTTAGATGGTTTCTTATCCTAGTCACTTCACAGATGTATTTTCTACATGTCAATATCTCTAATCAAAGCTTCCTATTATTGACTCATTTTCCCCTTATGAGGTAAAATTTAAGAAATCTATCTTTCTGCTATTTATGAAATTAATAGTATTTATTTTAATCTTCCCATAACCTTCAAGCAACTATTAGATTTATCACTTTGTCATTTTTAATCCCTCAAACCCTAAAAACAATACATAGTCCCATGTTTATTTAACAGTAGTTTTCATCTCGCATTTATACAGGAAATATGGCTAAATAAAATAAATCTTTAAAATTTGGTTTGGTTTATAAGAATTATACCCTTGATTTCATTAGCAGTGTAAACTCAGTGAGGAACTTTACTAATACAAGTCAACATCTCTGTAATTTGGTCTTAAGAAGCAATCTAGAACAAATAAGAGGTTAAGTGATTTGCCTAGGATCCAAATTGAGAATCAGAATTAGAATCCAGATCTTTCTTGATTCAAGGGCAATTCTTTATCCAATTTTTATCATGCTGTTTCTCATTAATGTTCTTTTTAAAAAAAATTATATCACAGTAATTTCATTCTTCCTCCTATTCTCCAACATAGTTAATTTCCCTCAAGGAAGCATGATTAAGCAAAACAAACCAATTACTGACTATATATGATGTCACATAAGTCACTACACACTTATATGCCACTGTTTCTCTGCCCAAGGAGGGAAGTATGTTTTGTCACCAGTCTCTATATCCAGTATTGGTCATTACATTAACTGGTGAGGATATCTTTCAGTATGGCTTTCAGTATTGTGATCAATATGTAAATTTTTCTTTTGGTTCTGCTTACTTCACTCTATTGGTCATAAATTCTCAAAATTATTTGAGAGGACAAAAAGTCAAGAATATCAAAAGGAATTACTGAAGAAAATGCAAATGAAGGAAGTCAATTAGTGACAGATCTTAAACTATTATACGGTGGTAATTATCAAAACTACCTAGTATTAGCTTAGAAATAGAATAGTGATAGAATAGATACATAACACAGTAGTAAACAATTATAATAATCTTGTGTCTGATAAATATAAACACTTAAGCTTCTGGGATAAGAATTTACCCTTTGGTTTAAAAAAAAAAACTGTTGGGAAAACTGGAAAACAGTCTGATATAACCTAGGTATAGACCAATATCTGACAACATTCAACAAAATAATGTCATAAAGGAAAAAGTCAAAACAGATATATGACTTAGCATACAGAGAAATATCATAAGTTAGAAGATATTACTTACCATACTTATGGAAAGAACTTATTAAAAAATAAGAGATAGAGAGCATTATGAGAAATAAAATGGATAATTATAATTACATTAAATTACAAAGTTTTTATACAAATAAAACCAATGTAGCCAAGGCTAGAAAGCAGATAATGGAGGAGGGAATTTATAGACAGTTTCTCAGATAAAAGTCTCATATCTCAAATATATAGAGAACTTTGTCAAATTCATAAGGGAATTCTTCAATTGATAAATCATCAAATGATAGGAACAAGCAGCTTTTTGGCACTGAAATAAAAGCTATATGTAATCATACAAAAAAATCTCTAAATCATTATTGATTTGAGAAATGCAAACTGAAACAACTTTGAGATACCATTTCACACCTATAAGATTGGCTAAAATGACAGAAGGGGGAAATAACATGTTGGAGGGGATGTGAAAAAACTAAGACAATTCATAGAACTATAAACTGACCTAACCATTGAGGAGCAATTTGGAATTACACTCAAAGACTGTGCATATTCTTTGACCCAACAATACCATCATTAGTTTTGTTTCCCAAGATGATTTGGGGGGGAAAAGGAAAAAAACCTATATGTTCCAAAATATTTATAGTTCTTTTGTAGAGGTAAAAAACTGGAAATTGAGGGGGTTCCATCAATTGGGGAATGGCTGAATATGTTATTTGATTGTGATGGAATACTACTGTGATTTAGTATTCCATCACGATCATATACCACAATTTATTCAAGAAATGATGAGATTTAAGAAATGATGAGCAAGTTGACTTGGAAAATACAGAAAGACTTATGTGAAATAATAAAGAGTGGAATCAAGAAAATGTTCAAAGACTAAATGGGAATAACTATGCTACTCTGAGTTATATGAATATTCAAATCAACTACAAAGGACCTATGAAAGAGGTTATCTACTTCTAGAGAAAGAACTGATATGAAAGTATGTCTTGAATAATTTCATACATGTATTTATATGTATGTACAATATGCATACATATGTAATCAATGTCAAATGTTGGCTTTCTCTAGTGCAGGGTTGGGAAGGAAGGATAGAGAGACACGTTGGAACTTAAATGTAACCAAGAAAATAAATGAAAAAAAAATTAAAAATAAATTATTACCTAATTTCTTTGAGTTCTTTATATTGTTTTCATAGCACAATAATATTCTATTTTATTTATATACCAATTTTTTTGGCTATCCTCCAATTAATGAGCATCTATTTTTGCTATGATGAAAAGCCCTAGTTTACATATTTTTGTATATAGGGAACTTTTTTCTTTGAACTCCTGAGATATAAACCCAGTGATGGTGGTGTGAGGACACTGGGTAGCAATTTAATGACTTTTCTAGTATAGTTCCAAATTTTTTTCTCAAGCAGATGGACCAATTCACAGTTCCACCAACAGTGCATTAGTGTGCCTGTCTTCCTACAGACTCCACTATAATTTTCAAAGGCTCAGTATATGGGGAGTTTTGTTTTGCTGTCATATCAAGCTTAAAATATCTGAAACCATACTTCTCTGTCATACACCCCAAAGCCCCAGATCTGTGCTTCTATTTAATTGCATCACTATTCCTAGTCACCCTGGCTGGAAATCACATAGTCATCTAAGATCCATCTCTTCCCTGGATACAGTCAGTTACTAAGTTCTATTAGTTGTATTTCTGCATTACTTCTTCTGCAATTAAACCTCTTCCATTGTCACCTTTCTAGTTACAGCTCTCATTATCTCATTACGTTACATTACAATTAAAATTGTTCTGATTGGCCTTCCACCTCTAGTCCCTAAAAAAAAAAAAGATAATATATTAGAAGACCTGTCCTCAAAGTCTGAAAATCTGTTTGCAGAGAAAATGTTGAAGAGAAAAGTTATCATAGTGATTCACCATCATTAAGAACATTTTTAAAAAAATCATCTCCTCAGGTGACAAGACTATATGCATTGACACCTGCAAAGCTCTCATCTTATTTCATTTGCTGAAATTCTTAGTGTTGCCAGGAATTGTCATATATTGGAGAAGCAATCAGAGTTAGCGAGCTGTCTTCCTGTTTGTTAGAACAGAAGGTGCTGACAAGGAAGGGGTGCATATGGGCCTCCTTCCAGTTTACTAATTTTGCAGCCATCCTTCAAAACTCCAGCAAATATTTTGTGATGTTGCAGGGTGTTACAAAAAGTGAAATGCAAGCTGTTATTCAGCTGGTATGAGGACTTTGCAAACAAAGATGGAAAGGGATCTGTTTCTGGTAAACCATTAACTCTTTTGAAGTCTACAGATTTGTAGGAACAAAAGTTGTTTCCATAGAATTCTTTAATGTGTCAGGGACTTGTTTTGTGTACCTCCAACCCCAATTAACATAACTGACAAAATGCTTTATGAAATTATGTCTTTATCAAGTGATGAATTGATTGAGTGGCAGAAACATTTAAGTGTGAACAATTCCTAGACACAATGGAATCAACCAATCAATCAAGGCAAAAATTAGTTGAGAATAATATATTTAATCAATTTGGGAAGGAGTGAAATGTTTCAAGTCATAGGATAAAACCCCAGGTTTTTAAGTTTTGTTTTTCTTTACTTTATTGGGATCATGATGTAAAGGGTTCTCCAAATTCTGATTATACTTCACACAAGTCTTCTCTGAATTCTTCAAATTTGTAAATTTGAATGTAAAAAATACATTTTATTTGAATGCCAAAGTTTGTTCAGTCATTCCCCTAGTGGTCACTCTGTTTCTAGTTTTTGGCTTTTAAAAAAGTGCTGCTTAGAATATTTGTGGCAGCCCTTTTTGTAGTGGCTAGAAACTGGAAACTGAATGGATGCCCATCAATTGGAGTGGCTGAATAAATTATGGTATATGAATGTTATGGAATATTATTGTTCTGTAAGAAATGACCAGCAGGACGATTTCAGAGAGGCCTGGAGAGACTTGCATGAACTGATGCTGAGTGAAATGAGCAGAACCAGGAGATCATTTTACACGGCAACAACAATACTATATGATGATCAATTCTGATGGACATGGCTCTCTTCAACAATGAAATGTTTCAAACCAGTTCCAATTGTTCAATGAAGAAAGCCATATACACCCAGAGAGAGGGATATGAAATGTGGACCACGACATAACATTTTCATGCTCTCTATTGATGTTTGCTTGCATTGTGTTTCCTTTCTCTGATTTTCTTTTTTTTTTTTTTTTCTTGTAGAGAGGATTTTTCTTGCACAACTTGTCAAGTATTTTAACATTATTAGTATGTAGTGGACTTCCTGCCATCTAGGGGAGGGGAGGGGACTGGGGGTAAAATTTGTAACGGAAAGCTTTGTAAAGATCAATGCTGAGGAACTACCTATACATAGTTTACTCAAATAAAAAGCTATAATTAATTAAAAAAAAGTGCTGCTTTAAATATTGTTGTATATATGAGACTGTTCCCTCTCTCTTTGACTTCCTTGGGGCATACACCTAGGAGTGGTGTCATTCTTTAAATGATAAGTATAGTTTAGTCACATTTTTTTGTTTTCCAGAATGGTTGGAACAATTCATAGGTCATAGGACCATCAATAAATTAGTGTGCCTTCTAGCACTCACCATTTTCAACTTTTGTTCTCTTTTGCCAATTTGATAAGTATGAAGGGAAATTGAAACATTGAATTAATTTGTATTCTATTATTATTGATGATTTGAATTTCTTCTTCTGAAAAGTGCCTTTTCTTAACCTTTTATCACTTAACTTGTTGGAGAATATGTTATAGTGTTTTATATATTATGTATATATGTGTATATATACATATGTATATGTATATATGTATATATATATTATATATATAATCCATATATATATATTATCTATATATGTGGATATAACACTGTCATCAAAGATATTCCCTACAGAGACTTTTTCTCTAAATTAACTTTTTAAAAAAATTCTAGTTACACTGTGTTTTTAAAAGTAGTAGTTGAAGGAATTTGACATACCTCTGGACCTGTGTGTATCAGAGGATTTTCCCATAGGAACATTCTAGCAACTACTTCCAGAGTTAAGTTTTAGGTATGTTTTGAGGAGCCAGAGCCTTCTACTTGTATCTAAGGGAAAAGATGAGGGAAGGAAACCTAACATTCCCCCAAACCCCTTGCTGATCTCCTTGGGGAGACTAGACCACTAACAAACAATATATTCAGAAAGGGATCTCAGAGAAGACAGATTAGATACACTGAGGAAAATTAGCTTCAGGTAACACAACCTCTTTGGGTCAGAGAGAAATGCTGATGCAGGAATATAGAGAGCCCCAATCCTCAAGGCAAAGCAGAGAGTTATACACATCTTAGGGGAATATCAAAATTACACAAGGGAAAAAAAGAACTTCCATTCAGCCAGGAGCTGAATACTACTTTGCCAGATATTCTTAAGTTTGAGCACACCTTTCTCTTGACTCTGTAAATATTAGTGAGTTCAAATCCCACTTCAGATACAGACTGTGTGAAAGAAAAAGAGAGAGAGACAGAGAGACAGAGAGAGACAGAGAGTATATTGAGGGGAGCTGTGAACTAAGTATTCTTACTACATACTCCATTAGTAAATAATCAAAAAGTTTATTAACTAACAGTCCCTTAAGATTGTATGGCTGGTATGCATTGCAACATACATGGTACGAGGCCTTCAGTCACAGTCCTAGAGACCTTTCCACAGTAACTTCCTAAACGCCGAGAAAGTAGTTAACCATTCTTTGTTGACCCAGACCTAATAAGCAGTCAAGAGCTAGGAGGTAGAACTGAAGAGGTGCTTAGAAAACTCATGTTAGTTTTTTATTCTTTTTATGGTGCCAAATATAATCCAATCTTGGTAACAGTCCTGCCATTTTACGGTAAGACACTCATAACAAGGCTCTGGTAGGCAGAAACTTAGGACACTTTTACATTTGTAAGAAATATCATTCCTTTAAGGTAAACCAATTATGAGTTACAATGGGTCTCAAGATCCAGAAGAAACCAGGCAATATGCAAGAGATCAGTCTTAAAATAATGGAAATGAAACAGTTCAACAAGCATTTGTTAAGTGGCTACTCTGCATAAAACATTCTGCTAGATGTCAGAGACTCAATCTGGACCTGTGATTCTATTGGCGTGGAAAATCTCACGTGTGGAGACTCTCTTCTTGTACACATCTGTAATTTAGGGTCTTAAAGAGTTGTATGAGGCACTAAAATCTCTTCCCATAGTTACACAGCTAGTATGGGTCAGGACTACAATCCAGGTCTCCATGACTATAGGACAAAAGTGGTCTTTACTTTGAAGGAATATAGTGGAGAGAGCATGAGATTCTGGGTTAGGAAGCCTAGGGTTGAAATCACTTAATCTCTCCTGGCTTTAACTTTCCCCTCTATGAAGCTAGACTTGATAATCTTCAAGGTCCTGTTTGACTCTAAATCCATGCAGGTGATGTGGAGGAAAGGGGAGGGGAAGGCCATGAGGAGAGAAAGAACCTATACATCATCTGTAGGATCAAATACAAACTCTTTATTTGTTGGCATTTAAAATCTTTTACATTCTGGCTCCAACCTACCTTTCCAGCTTTTTTTATTCATTATTTCCCTTCATTCTCCCTCATGTCTAGTCAAACTGGAGGCTGAAGGGACAAGGGAAAGGAAGAGAAATGGAATAAACATTTACACAGTACCTACTATATGCCAGGCACTTTGCTAAGAACTCTACAAATATCTCATTTAATCTCAAAACTATACCCATTTTACAGTTGAGGAAATTCAGGCAAACAGGTTAAGTGACTTGCTCAGGGTGATACAGCTAGCAAGTGTCTGGAGTTGAATTTAAACTTAGGTTTTTCTCAGCCCTGAGCCTAGTGTTCTACTCACTGCTCCCAAACACTGTTTCCTGTGTCTGAAACAAATTCTTTCTGCTCTTCTATTCCCAGAATCCTTCAAGGCTCGGTCCAAAGTTAGCTCCAACATGTCTTTCCTGATCCCTTACATACTAGTACATATTGTCTCCTCCCACTAGAAGATAAACTCCATGAGGGCAGGGAATGTTTCATTTTTGTCTTTATAGCTCTAAGGCCTAAGCATGACACCTGGCATAAATGTTGCTTATAGATACCTGCTGATAAGGAAATACAAGATAATTTGAGAGAAGGCATTAATACCAGAGATCAAGGAAAGCCCTTAATATAAAATTATGTTTCTTGAGTTTTGCCACAACCCTGTGAGGTAAGCATATTGTAAAGTTCAAAGAGGTTAATGTGGTCACAAAGCTAATAATAAGCCTTGGAGGAAAGATTTGAACACTCAGGTCTCTTGACTCCAAGTCTAGAGTTAATTCCCTCAAATCAAGATGCCTGAGCAGCTAATGATGAATTCTAAAAAATGTAGATCAGCCTGAGGGTTGGAGCCAACTACTGAGCTATTGATGGGTTTTTAGACGACAGCTAAAATAAGCTGGATTAGTGAAAACTGAAAGCCCTGACAGTGGCATCTTGCAGTTTTTAGGCAGATGGCCCAGGGTGTCAAAGCTGGAGAAGGTATGAAGTGAACTCAGAAGGCAGGCTGCTGTCCCCTCACTTGTACCTTTAGTTTGACTTCTCTGACTGGGCTGCTGTGATCTCTCCAGCCCTAGCCACCTCTTCTTAGTATCCCACACCTGCAAACCCTTCCTTTGGAGCAAGATTTCTTCACAGTTTTTGTGTTGTGGGCCCCTTAGGCTATCTGGTGAAGCCAATATTCTTCTTAGGATATTATTTGTAAATGCACAAAATAAAAATACACAGGATTTTTTAAAACCCAATTATATTGAAATACAATTATCAAATTATTTTAAAAGGTCACTAGACCCTAGAAAAGAGGAAAAAAGATCTCTTGCAACCAAGTTGGATGTGCTGTATAGGGTAGTCTTGCTTCCTCCTCACTACTCTGAACTTTTTGGGATGAGAGAATTCTGGGAGAGGCCAAATGAAAAGCTCAGGTGGTAAAACTGGGTTATCAACCATTGCCAAGAAAAATTAAAACAAAAAATTAAGCATCACCGGGATGAGAAAAATAATGGAGTGGTGGGAGGACAATTGGGCTGTGGCCTTAGAGGGTGGTCACTGGGCAGAGCCCTGTCTGGAATTTACAGAAGCTAGTAACAGCTGTGAATTTTGAGGGCTGATTTATTAACTTAGATCATTTATCATTTAAACATTTATCATTAAATGACTCTATAACTAACCAGGAAGGTCCTCTTTGTTTCTCTTTGTATTCCTGTCTTCCATTTTAACCAGGAGCATATTAAAGGAGACCCTAATAATGCGAACAATATACCCTCACATATCCTGAGGACAGCCATCTAACATGTCTGCCTATAAAGGTAACATCTGAGATTGCAAAGGGCAATGGCGTTTTGGCATTCCATCTTTGGATGCTACCAAAGTATAAAGTAAAGGGGGAAAATCATAGCTAACATGTACATAACACTTTAAATTTTGCAAATATTATTTCATTTGATCCTTACCTTGCAACAATGTAAGGTTCATTCTATTACTGTCCATACTCCAGAGAGAGAAACTGAGAGGGAAGTTCTGAGATAGGATTTGAACTCTGATCTTCCTGTCTCTTAAAGCACAACACTGTAGCTATTATGCCAACTAGTTGCTTCAAAAAGTAGAGCTTTCACAAATAATCTACCTTACCATTATACAATACTTCTTGAAATTGAAGGGGAGAAGCTTTTAGATGGGAGAACTGATGGCAAATGGAACTACTAACTGCAGATTCTCCTTACTGAGTAGTCAGTGAATAAAAACCCCAAGTGAACAAAATGAACAAAAAAGGGGAAATGATTTGAAAACTGGCCATTAATGTACACTAAAGCAGGGCTTCCTCATCTTTCTGAATATATCATGAAAACTGCTGGAGTTGGTAAAGTTTAGGGGCCTCACATATATTTAAATGCACACAATAAAATACATAGGATTACAAAGGAAACCAATTATATTGAAATAAAGTGATCAAAACATTAAAAAGAACAAGTTTGCCAGTAGACTCCAGGTTGAGATCTATTATTCTAGGCCATGCTTAAAGAATTATAATTGTTTTAGTTTCTAGCATCAAGGTCATCTCTTTTGATCTCTGAATTACTCCTGGGTCCTTTATTTCATCTATCCAGTGATAAGAGAGTTAAGTTGTAATGAAAATAGCAATCTGGGTTGTACATTAATAGGTAATGTGCAGCCATTAACAGACTCAGAATGTTCAGAGTGCTCTAGAGGGACTGTATTAAACACAAGGAGGAAGAGCACATTATTACTCCTCCCTTGTTCTTCATCTCTCCCCTGTTCCCATTTTCACCATAATATGAAATTCAAGAAAGGTCCAATAGCTTCCTTTGGACACTCTAAATAGCCAGCTTTTCAGCATTACCATTTCCATAAGGATTTGTAACAGATAATGAGGAGTTGATAACCCATTGCCCAGCTTGCTGTGACCTGCTTTTATAACATAAAACCATCTTGCATGCATATCTTGCATGCTATGAAACCATAGTAGCAGACCAAACAACTTGGCAGATGAAATAAACTGAAAACAGCCTTCTACTTAAGTGAAGGTTTTGAGGAGAATGGATATACTAAAGCAGAAATGCCAACAGAAATGGTTAGGGTGGATCAGTACCACAATCTATCCCAGGAGTCTCAAAAGTGGGGCCACTGTCTTTACATCAAAGGGCATGTGATTAACTATTAGATGGGAAAAGGGATCATTCCATCTTTCCTACAATACTCAAATGAGGGGTTTATTTATATCCACCCACATTTACCTTATCCTCCAACAGTTTCCCACTCAACCTTTTCCCTCTACCCTTCTGAGTGGGAAATCAGTTCCTTCAGGGCAATTATAACCTGTTACCTAGGGATACATAATTGAACTATATGTGCCATTTAGAAAATACACCTTTCTCCCAGCATGGTCTTTCCATGATCTCTAGATCACCTTGTGGCAGAGACAGGTGTCCCTGGTAGGCAGGTTCTGTGCTCAGGGGCAAAAGACCAATGGAGAAATCTCTCTGGAGACCTTATTACATTATCTTTTCCCCTAAATCCACTGTTCTTGCAGACTCCTCTATTAATGTTAGCTAGGATCACCTTTGATACATTTTCTTCCAGCTTACATATTTAAACAGTTGCTAAATCTCACCATTTCTATGCCTATAACCTCTCTTATAACTTTTGCCTTCTCTCTACTTATGGTGACCACCCTAATTCAGGGTAGTCCTCTTGCCTGGACTTTAGTAAAAGTTTCCTAAATGGTTTCTCTGCTCTCTCTCTCCCTTTTCCAGTCAATTTTCCACACATCACTTACCAGGGATATTCCTAAAGTGTAAGTCTGTCTATGTAACTCCATTACTTAGTAAACTCCAGTGGCTCCTTATTGCTTCTAGAATATTATTTCTTGATTTCATCCCTTTTTAATGTCTGTTTTCATAATTTATGTAATTGTAAGTATATGACAACTATATGTAATTTACTAATAAGTAATTATATACATATTGGAGGGGTCTGTGCTAAAATAACTTTTTTACTGATAGGGATACGCAATTAAAAAATTTTGGGAAGTATTTATTTATCCACTTTCTCTGATAAGAATACCAACAATGGTTTATGGGACTTTGTTGTTATTTTTCTGATGTTAACCTTGAAAGGTTAAAATTGTGCCACAAACATCTTTTAATAATGTATCATGCATTTACCATTCATGACTTTATGTTCTTAAAGCTACGTATACTTTTAGCTTATCCAATTGCATAATACATCCCAGGGCCTTTTCTTTTGCAATAGCTTTTGTCATTATGCCTTCCTTTCCATTCTCACTTCCTTCATGCTAGGCTAAACCATCATCCTCTCATATATCATCCCTTAGACATTTCTATCTTGCCTCTCCATCCACTCAATCCATTCTGTATATTGCTGCCAATTTTATTTTTCTAAAACATAAAGTCATTCTTCAGCTAACACAAAGAAAGAAAAGCTATTGTAGTTCTTCCTTGCCTGACTGAAGAATTTAAACTTCTGATCTGGCACTGAAGGTCTTCCATATTTAATCCAGCAGATCTGTCCACACTGGGTTAGTAGCTCAGGTTGGAGACTGGAATGCAATGAGACAATAACAAAACTGATGATCAACAAAAGGAGATTTATTTGACCATAGTAAGGGAAAGGTTCTTTACCTAGCACATGGTCTTGATTCCTTGCCTTCCTGCTATGCCTAATAATGCTTTGGCCAACCATGATAGAACAGCTAGAGCTCCTCATGATTTTTTTTTTCTTTCTTTCTTTCTTTTTAACTCAGGTTATCAAGAATCAAATTGTCAACTGCCAGAATTTTTAAATCTTGGAGCCAATTAAGTTTCAATACCATTTAAGTAAAAGAATTAATCTAGCATACATGTCTGAGGGACCCTAGTAGATACTTCAAACACATTTAACCTATCTCCTATTTCTTCCCAACTAGACATCTGATTCCACACTGTCTCTGCTCATCTTGTCTCTCTACCCTCCTTGTCTTTATCCCTTTTCTCTTATATTTTACCCAATATGGACTCAAGGTCCTTTTCCATCCTGGTTGCCCTCATGTGGACCCTCCACTTTATTAATGCCCTGAAACTGTGGTGTCCCCAAACTGAGCACAATATCATTCATGGGATCTGATCCATAGTACAAAGGCACTGTGGCCTCCTTATTCCTAGAAGCTATGCTAGTTTTAATGCAGCCTAAAATCACTTTGGCCAGGGGCTCAGAGTCCATAAAATTATGATCATGCCTCCTCTATATCCTATACTTGTGAAGCTAATATTATTGAAAGCAAGTGAAAGACTTTACATTTATCCCTAATGAACTTCATCTCCATTAGTTTGTCAAGATCATTCTGGTGAGTAGAAGTGTTACAATGAGGGAAAGGATGCTTCGATTAATTAACCACACTTGTTAAGCATCTACTCTGTGTCAGGCACTGTATCTTCACTGAATGGGGCTCTGATCTCCTTACCAAGATGTGGCAAGAGAGGCCAGGCCTCCATCTCCAAAGGCAGAGAAGATGCTGCACTATATGCCAGGATTGAGTACATATGCTTTATGGTGGAAAGAACACTGGATGTGGAGGAAGAGGACCTGGCTTTGAAACTTAGCCCCTGCTAGTTAGAGACTGTGTGGCAGTGAATAAAACATTTTGCCTTTGGACTGAATGGCTTCTAGTCCTAGCTCTATGATCCAAACTTAACAAGAAGTGTTCTTCTTCTCCCAGTCCTCCACACACTAGTCCCTTCACATACTCTTATGTTCCAGTCAAACTAACCTCCCTGTTCCTGAGCAAACTTGGCATTCTATTCCATCTGCCCCCTGCCTTTTGGTAGACTTGTCTCATGCCTGGGGTGTTCTTCTATATCTCATCTTTTAGATTCCCTTGTTATCACCTCCTCCAGGAAGCCTTTCTTCAGCCTCTTATTTGTTGGGATTCTGTCTTTCCTCAAATTATAAGTGGTACAGTAGATAAAGCATGGGACTTGTATTGGGAAGATGTTGAGTTCAAATTCTATCTCAGAAATTTTCCTGGCTGTGTGATCCTGGGTAAGTCACAACCTCAATATCTTCAACAGTAAAATGGGAATAATAATAACACTTAACTTACAGTGTAAACTCTATAAATTACAAAGGCCAAATGAAATAACACATAATGTGTTTTACAAATCTTAAAATGCCATATAAATACTACCTAGTATTATTT
Organism: Myrmecobius fasciatus; assembly: GCA_023553655.1. NCBI lineage: Eukaryota > Metazoa > Chordata > Mammalia > Dasyuromorphia > Myrmecobiidae > Myrmecobius > Myrmecobius fasciatus. The sequence goes on from JAJPUD010000238.1 coordinate 354,365, forward strand.
TTAATTTACTTATTTATATAAATAGTGATATCATCCCAGGACAATATAAGCTTCTTTAGAGTAGGGTCTGTTTTTAATTTTGTCTTTGTATCTCAAGCACCTACCACAGCATCTTCACATAGAAGGCCCAATTTTTTAAAATGCTTGTTGAATTAAATAAGTGATAAAAATGTAATATTAAGTACAATAATAATAGCAATAATAGAACTTTAAAGTTTGCATAATATGTCCAAAAAAAGGATTCTGATTTTTCTTCCTTTCCTTGGAAATAATCTATATCATCATTTGTTGTAATCCTGACTTTCAAATTATTTTCTATTATCTGAGCAGAGATGACTTGGGGGAAATGTGTTTCTAACTTGCCTATCACACAACAAAGTCATAGCTAGTAAATATTATAAATATAAATCATGAAAAAAAGTTACATAAAAGAAACTGAGCAAATGAAAGACAAATACAACTTTAATTACTTTTCATAATCATTTCAAAACTTAAATAAAAATGTACTTACACCCCACATTCTGCCACCTGAAAGGACTCATCAATTTCACATATTTCTCATACATCCCAACTTTTAAAAGGAAAAAAAAAAGATTTTTATCTTGCTATACAATTATCTCCCAACAAGCAGCTGCTTTCAATAGCAGAGATCTCAAACCTATGAAAGTACAGCAGAAACATTCTTCCTTGACATCCAATATCAGACTTAGGGGACTTACAATAATGTACAAAATTTTGGCTATTTTTATCCTTTCATATCATTTGCAGGACTCATGTTATTGCTGTTTTGGGGGGGATGAGGGAGGAGGATTTGATCTCTGCTTCTGGGGCTTTCACAAACAATAGTATTGGTTCTTCATACTGGTCAACATGACAGGCACGACTCTCCTGACTTTCCTAATACTGGCTGAATTCAGAGAAACACTACTAGTTCTGAGCTATACCTGGAGTATGCCTCCTGGGATATGGGAGAAACTCAGGCAGAAGGATAAAATATCAATTCTAATTTTGCTACTCCATAGAAGGACTCTTTCCCCTTTCTGTAGGAATGAAAATCTTAAAATGAAAACTTTCAAACCCTCTCCAAAACAGCCCAATCAAGAGGTGGGTAAATACAACAGCCACCTTAGCTACCATGGTCTTTGGTAAAAGTCCTTTTAAATTTCAAGAGTTATCTGCTCATTTAAATTCTTACTACCTAAAGGATGCTGTTGCTAAGAGCTATGCATCCCGTCATGGGAGATAAATGATGAACTTGGTTGCCAACAGTTGCCAACAGAATCTGACAACAGATTCACTGTTGTCAAGGTAATATTAGCAAACTTCTAACATTCCCATCCCTTTAGTAAAAATATCTACAGAAAAAAAGGGGGGAAACGATTTAACTAAATATGTTAAGTACAAAGTACACAAGAATTGGAAAAAAGTTTTCATTAAATCTTCCCTATTAAGCCTAGTAAGATGTTATCAATTATAGATAGTAGTTATATTTTACTTTACACTATGCAGAATTTCTTGAAAGAGGAAAACTCTGAACATTGGTTTAATGTTAATCATTTGCCTTGAAATACTGTTTTAAGACTAGTATGTACAAGTTATAGCTTGGAAAACATATAGCAGAAAATATAAGTCATATAGAAATATAAAAGTGGAAACCAGAAAGTCAATCAGTGTAACTAAACAGATGTTTGCTTGTAGTTCTTGGTATCCAAAACCTTTTTCCCACACATTGAGCAGATGCCTGAAATAAAAGAAAATAAGGCATGCATCATGTCATCAGTCTCTGTCATAACAGCAGCTGTTTGATTTCTTTTGGAAAATTCTGAAGATTATGAAGCTTTATTTATTAGAATGAAAATAAGAAAACATAGAATTTTAGCTATGTCCAAATTCTAAGTTAGATTTTATTGATTTTTGGAAAGAAAAAAGAAAGAGGTATCAATGTTTATTAATGGATGTGTTCCTTTATATAATCATTAAATCAGTCTTGATTATAGGCATAAAATTTCCTACAAAAATAAGAATAAAACAAACGTACCCTTTTTGTAAGCACAGCCTTGACAGTAATGAGAACCTGGCTGATGTACGGAACTTTTACAAATTCTGCAAGTGGAGAACTTATTTTTTCCATATGGGTCAAATCTAGATAGGGAGAAAAACAGAGAAAAGTTAGATACATGTATGCAGATACTGATATACAGGAGAACCTCATACTAAACTTCCTGTACAATGTTTGGCTCTTGGTTGAAGACTTTTTATGAAAACATAAAGTGAGAATCAATCATAATGATTACCCAAGTACCAGCATTGCCAGCCCAGGTAGAGGAGACCTGGGATCACATTCTGCCTTGGCCCTTACTAGTAGTGTAATCATGAACAAATCACTTAACATCTCTAAACCCATTTTCTAATCTATAAAATGGAGACAATAATCATCTATGGTATATTCCTCACAGGGTTGTTGTAAGGTCCAAATAAGGTAATATATGTAAAGTGCTTTGCAAACTTTAAAATGACATATGTCAATTGCAAGCTTCTCTAAGTAAAGGTGGTAGAATATACTAAGTTGGTGATAAACTATAGTTCTTATTTTGTGAGTTTGCTTTTCCAAAAACAGAAGGCTTTAGTCAAACAGGTAAAAAACAAAACTATATAATCTTTCTTTTCAAACTTGATTTATTCAACTTTAAGGATTTTTTTCAGGATTTGTTATTTTCCTTGGTACAAACTTGGAAGCATGAATAAATTAAAATGATAACAAGACAGATTCCATGTTTTGTATACATTTAATATATCGTCATATTTTTTTAAAAATGGGATCTCAAAATAATTTTACTAGCTTTATAATACTACAGAATCAAAGATATAGAAAGCTGCACTACATGGGAGCCAATGGTAATTTAAGCAATGGAAGAAAGCAATGAATGAACAAAAATAATATAAACCAGTAGTGTCAAATTCACAGGGTTACAAACTGACTTAGAAAACAACAAATTAATAGTATTTATAGTATATCATATTTTTATTTATTTTGTCAAACATTTTCCTCCAATGGCAGCACAAAGACCCCAACTGCAAGCTGGCTTTGTTCAATACATCTGATATAAAATTGACATACTTTTACAAAATAAGATGAGGTCAATACATGGGTTGAAACATAGGTTGCACCTCTAAAATGGTAACAATTTGAAAGGAAAAGAAAATATATACAATACTAAAACAACAACAACAGCAACAACAAAAAACAACGTACCAATTTTAGGCCTTGTTGATTTTAAGCAAGATTTTGAAGAAAAATTGGTTTACATTTGGACCAATACAGTATTTTACTGTTTAGTGATTTGTATCCTAGAGCTAAAGAATGCAATGATTATGTCTTCTAATAGAATTATAAAAGGGTACTACATCAGTTCTTCATGTTTGGGAAGAGAGAACCCACATTTATAGGAGCTGAGCAGGAATATAACATATAAACAGGGAGGCTATGTAAGTGATGATAGTTTCCTGCCGCTGGCACCAGCAAGGTATACCAACAAACAAGTGGCATTATGTAGCAGGTTTTCCTATTTCCACTATGGACTTATATGTTAGAAACACCTTTGTCATAAATGTTTATAAGATTTGTACTCATTAGCTTAATATTAGGAGTAATGAAACTTTCCTTTGTAAATTTAATAGGACTGCTGCTTACCTTGCTTTCTTTGAAGTCAAAGCCTTGTTTTCATTTAATTTTCTTCCACCACTTTCTATGCATGAACAAAATAGAAATATTTTCCAATTCATTATATAATATCAACACAATCAATTAAATTTATTTTTTGAAATCTTGACATATGTCAAATAACCTTTATGGAAAACTACCCAAAACCCGATTTAAAAGTCAAATTTCAAGGGATATCTTGAATGATTTTATTTATGAAGTTAAAAAATTGCGCAAAGATGCCATTTGTACTTTTTGGATGTTAGAGAGCACTTTAGGAATGATGCCATATTTAACTTAATTCTGTGAAGCCAGGGAACTAGCAGAATGATAAACATCTTGGGTGCTCCATAAACATATAATTAAAATTAAAAAAAAATTTTGTTCATTCAACAACTACTTCAAGTGGTTTTTCTAATAAAATTAAATTCCATGTTTTAATTGAGGTTATGTTTTTCATTCAAACAATAAAACTGGAAAGTTGAGGCTAACTAATTTCTATAGAGTTTTTAAGTTTTACAAAGTACATTCTTCGATACACTCCTTATAAAAGTCAAAAGTAAGCACCCTGAAAATAATCACAGAACTATGAAATATCAGAGAGGGTCTCATTTCACTAACCTTTTCCCACTGGTACTCTCTGCTTCACAGGAGGTCACACTCCTCTACTAATATTGTTCCATGAAATAACAACCCATCTGACCTGTCAGAGGATGCACTATTCTAAATAAATGAAATCAAGCCAAAAACCTGAGAGGAAATAAAACTCCTTCTTGTTCTAACTTTATATTCTGCATTTCAAAAACATAAGGACAGTACATATAAGGCATTCCACTGGACCTTCTAACAGATTGAATTCTATGTTTTAATTGATTTGGGTGAATGAAACATACTATGGAATTGCCAAGGGTAACTATATTCAAATATTCAATGAATTTTTAAAAAGATATTAAATACTTTGCAAGATACTGTCCACACTGTAAAATACATTACTGAAAATGGTTGAATCATATGTTAGCAGAATCATCATTTATGTTATTTTCTCAAAGGTGCAGTACCTGTAGTGTTCCTTGCTCCATCTTTCCAAGTATCTGGAGTAATAACGGTACCAAGTTTCTTTTCACCTTTTATAAAAACAAAGGAAATTGAGGAACTGTGGGACTTTTAGCTAGCATGAATTACTACCTTGAAAAAAATAAAGTGAAATAATGACATCCTTGGTTCTAGGACAGAGGCATCAAACACAACTTCACGTGGCTCACAACATTCCTAAGTACTTCCCCCCCAAAGAGATTAAAATGTAATTGGGAAATATTCAACAAAATAAACAAACTACAATAAAACAGAGATAATGTTACATTTAAAACAAATTCAAAATGTGGCCTACAGAGATCTTTATGTATGATCTAATGGCCCCTCACTTATATTTAGATTCGACACCATTGTTCTAGGATTCTTGGTAATAAATGGTATACTACAGTAAAAAGCAATAGCTCCAATTAAGAAAGACAAGAATATAAGTCTTTCACAATTTAGTAAGAGATCAATGTGTATATAGCAATATTAGGTATATAGTTTGACTTCTAGTATAATAATTCATAGAAGTGCAAGGGCTATTACAAAGTAATTTTTATTGTTATAATTACACTCTAAGTAAATCCAGAAGGCAAAAACTGTATATACACTACCCAGTGCTGCTCATGATTATTAAAAACTGCAGATGATGTCTTAGCTTTTTGCCCTTTATCCCTACAATACCACAAATGCCTTGGACCTGGTACTGTGAATTCAGTTTACTTCAGCTACATCTGGCACTTACTAATTGAGATGCTAACAAAAACTCCCTGCTGCCCTTCTCCCACTTTAACTTCTTTGAAGGAGAATGAGCCATAGAGGGCAAACTCTAATTGTATTGATTCTACCCCCCCCCATCATTATAGGATCTGGTAGGACAGGTATCCCATTTAACTGATAATCCTGTTCTATGGCTATTAAACTCCTATCTCCTCTTTTGCCCTACTCCTGGTGATTTTTTAAATAATAGTTTTTATTTTCAAAATAATGTAAAGATAGTTTTCAACATTTACCTTACAAAACTTTGTGTTTCAAAATTTTCTCCCTCCCTTCCCCCCACCCTTCTTCCTAAGACAAGTAATCTAATATAGGTTAAACATGTGCAATTCTTCTAAACATATTTCCACATATGTCATGCTGCACAAGAAAAATCAGATCAAAAAAGAAAAGAGAGAAAAAAAAAGCAAGCAAGCAAACCACAACAAAACCAGTGAAAACACCATGTTTTGTGATGCACACTCAGTCCCTAAAGTCCTCTTTCTGAGTAGATGGCTCTCTTCATCACAAGTCTATTGGAATTGGCCTAAATCATCTCATTGCTGAAAAGAGCAACATCTATCAGAATTGATCATCACATAATCTTATTGTTGCTTTGTAGAATAATCTCCTAGTTCTACTCATTTCACTTAGCATCAGTTCATTTAAGTCTCTCTAGGCCTTTCTGTAATCATTCTGCTTCTTATAGAAAAATAACATTCCATAACATTCATATACCATAACTTTTTCAGCCATTCTCCAACTGATGGGAATCCACTTATTTTCTAGTTCCTTGCCACCACAAAAAGGGATGCTACAAACATTTTTGCACGTGGGGGTCCTTTCACCTTTTTTATGATCCTTTTGTTAAACCCAGTGATTTAAAGTAGCTGTCTAATAAAACCCTCTCATCCATTTCTCCCCATTAATCCTATCTAGCTCATCCTTCACCCACTCTCAGATTCTATCCTCATTCACCTTTCCTTCCATTGTGTCCTCCAGAACCATTACTCTGTGTTAACAAATTCTCCTTCACCCTAGATCACTTCCTTTCATATTCTTCCATTTTCTATTGTTAAGAGAAACCTTGTTTTCTCTAGAAGAGATTCTTCCAGTGCTAGTTGGTCTTTAATGCTCCTCCAAACTAGGTAGGACTAAGGAGCCTGCTATATAAGCCAAGTTAGTTTTTTCCTAAAAAGCAATGAATGAAGCTGTCCCCAAGACTTGGTTGGCTGAGGAGACTATGGCTTAATATATCTATTCAGTTTCTTGTTTGCCACAGTAGTTTGGACTTATTCTTTCCTTTATAGTCTTGATGCTATAATTAACCAGTTCAATAATTTATTGTTCTTTATCCTAAAATTCTTTGCCCCCTTACCTACTGCTTTTCATGACCTGCCAATCCCTGATCATAGGTTACTGTTTCCTCCCTCTCCCTAAAATTTTCCTTTTCTGAACCTATCCTGAAATTGATGGAAGATGTCTCACCACCATGGTGAACTAGGTTCATTATGCCTTCACACATTAAACAATTTGAGATGGGACCTCACTGCTACAAGGTAGCATCTTCCCTTGTTCTGTAGCAGAGAGATGCAAATAGTATGTGGGTGAGTAAGTAGTATATGATGTATCTCTGACTTGAGCTCTTCCTTTTTCAGGTCAGTCAATAAATGTTTATTAAATTTCTCCTATGTATTAGGTACTGTGTAAGTGTATTAAATGTCTCCTATGTATTAGGTACTGTGTAAGTGTTGAGCATACAAAAAGAGACAAAAGCCAGTTCCTGTCTTCAAAGAGCTCACAATCTAATGACAGAGATTACAAACAAGTTATACATGTGATTAAAAACAACAACAACAGAGAAATGGCACTAGAATTTGAAGTGGTTAGAAAAGGCTTCCTGTAGAAAATGAGCTGGGACTTAAAGGAAGACAGGAAAAGTCAATAGGTACACTTCTGGAAGACATTCTACTGACATGCTAACTAGATCTGCTCTGACTTCCTAGTATACATCTAAAGTGAGGAACATTTCTGGCATGGGGGGAGGGGAGACATTCTGAGAAAATGCCCAAAGCTGAGAGATAGAATGTCTTATTTATGATATATCAAGCAAACCAGTGTCCTTACATCAAAGAGTAGGTGGAGGGGAGTAAGGTTTCCTAAGAAGACTGGAAACAGGAGATGGCTAGGTTATAAAGGGCTTTAAACACCAGAGGTTTCTGCATTTGACTCTAGAAGCAATAGGGAGCTATTGTTTATTGAGGTGGGGGGTAACATGGCCAGACCTTCACTTTAGGAAAAGCACTTTAGTGCCTAACTGGAGGACAAATTATAATAGGAAGAGATTGGAGACAGGCAGCTCCACCAGTAGGCAACAGTAAAGACATGAAGTGATGAAGGCCTACAGTGGGGGGGTGGGAGGCATATTCGAAGGATGTTGCAAAAGTTAAACTGACAAGCCCTGACAACAGATTTGATACGGGGAGTGAGAGAGAATGAAAGGTAAAGAATGACCCCAAGGTTGTGAGCCTGGAGGACTAGGATGAATAGTGTTGCTCTGCACAGTAACAGGGAAGGTACGAGGGAGGGAAGACTGGGGGAAGAGGAGGGAAGATCACAAGTTCTATTTCAGACTTGTTTAGTTTAAGAAATCTACTGGACATCCAGTTTGAGAGGTATGAAATGCAATTGGAAATGTGAGACGGCATTTAGGAGAGTCTGGGGCAGGAATTGGTAGATTTGAGAATCAATCTAAAGATGGTAATTAAATCCATAGGAGCCAGTGAAATCACAAGTGAAGCAGCTTAGAGAGAGGAGTCAGAACTGAGCCCTGAGAGACATCTGTGGTGAGAGAAAGGGCCCTGGAAGAGGATCCAGCAAATGAAACTGAGGAGTGGTCTGATAGGTGAGGGGAGAACCAGGAGAGAGAGAGAGCTGTCCTGAAAACCTGGAGGGAAGAAAGTATTAAGGAGAAGAGAGTGAGCAACTGTGTCAAAGGTCAAGGTCTGAGTAAGAAAGGTTATTGAAGGTGAAAGGTCAAGGAGAATGAGAATTAAGAAAAGTCCACTTTTTGGCAAAGAGAGGTCACTGGTAATTGGAAAGAGCGGGCTGGGGGAATGTGAAGACTGGAAGTTGGATTGTAAAGAGTAAGAGGACAAAGTCTAGGCTCTTCTTTCCCTTGAAAGATGAAGCTGCTGCCTAATTTACTGAAGAAAAATAAAACAAAACAAAACACCCAAACCATAGTCATGAGCTCCAGCTACCTCCCACACCAATGTCCACTCACCCAGACTTTCAGTCCAAAAATAGTTAAGGAGACTTTAAATGGCCCTTGTTGTCAGCTATTCACGTAGAAGATTCACCTGACTCCTGAGACCACGGAACTAAAATTAGCCAAGAAGGCCAAGAAAGTATAGACCCTTTTCTGAGGGTGATGATTAGGAGCTAGTCTGGACCAAGTCTGGTACAATAGGATCAGAGGCATTCCTGATAAAGGCTTACTTCCTCAGGGTCCTACCCCCTCCTTTATCTTCAGGTGGTTATATTCATGAAAGGCTCTGCAAACAAGTCTTGCTAGGCCAAACAACTGCCTTGGGCTGCTTCTGGGCCTGGCCCACACTCCTTCCCCCACTCCCTCATTTTATAGGGTCACCTATAAAGCCTACAGCCTAAAGACAAATGAGGATAATAGAAATCTCAGAGTAGACTGATTTTAATTATAACTTAATTATTATATAATTTAATCTCAAAACTTGTAGGACAGAGCACAGAAGTTTATTTCTGACAATACCAAAGACTCGATGAGTAGCACTAGGCATTCTGCTTTACCTGTCTATACAACTGGGGTAATAATTTGTGAGCACCAAACCCCATTCACATTCAGAAGTAAATTTTGATAATTACAGCATACCAGCAATCACATCTGAACGGTGCTTTAATGCTTTCTAAGGGCTTTCCCAGCAAGTACCCTGTGAGGTAGATAATGCAAGCTTTATTGTCACCAATCTGGAGATAGGAAACTGAGACACAGATTTATTAAGGCACTTGCTGAGTCATGCAATGAGCAAGTATCAAAAGTGGAACCGAAATTCAATCTTGTGATTTCTCCTTCCACTACAATACTGTGCAATATAAATCATATCCAGGGGCTGGGTTTGTAGGTTTTTTTCCTGTCAAAAAGTACATCATCAACAAGCATGTGCCAGGCACTGTGCTAAGTGCTGGAGATAAGGATATAAAGAATGAAACAATGGCTATTTTCAAGGAACTTGAATTTTAATAGGGAAAACAATAAGGACATATATAAGGTGAATGATTACAAAGTCGTTAAGGACAAGACAATTTGGGAAGGCAAATACTAGCAACTGAAATGATCTTCTGACGGCATGTGGCCAGAATCAAGCTCCAAAAAGAAAGGTATGTATGTGTCACTTTCTTCCTGGTGATCTTATCCTTACTTCTAGAGATATCTGAGCTGAAGACTAATGAGACAGCTTCTAGAAGGTTAAGAACCTTTATAGAAAAAAGTCAATATTGCATTAAAATAATTCCCAGTTAGGAATTAATCCCAGTTAGGCTCAGAAGGCAATGGTCTAGGATCCTGCCTTATAATATCCAGACCGCCCAAAAAGAACTACATGTTAGGGAACAACTCAATAAAAGGCAGTGAATCTCAAAAGTTAATAGTTCACAGTGTTAAAAGATTCATTTGGTACCCAGTGTCTAGTATATCTGCAAATAGAAAACTAGGGTAGAACCTAGGTCTAATTCAATTCTGTAATTGTGGAAATTCACCTCATCTCCCCTACTCAATGATTACTTGAAATAAGGGATAACTTACATCACTTAGTTACACTGAGATTTAACTTTAAAGATAAAATAACTCAATTGTAAGCAAACTCATATGTAGAAATATTAGTCTAAGATTTCTTTATAAACACTGCACACATTTTAAAAAGTTTTCTATTTTGCTTTTTTGGCGCCACCAAGTGACAAAAATGTGCAATACTGGCAAATCAAATAAAAATATAGATGGAAACAATGTAAATTCACACTCTTTGAAAAGTGAAACTAAGACCAAAAACAATCACATTTTAAAAAAATTTAATCATTACTTCTCTAAAGCTCAATTTCCTCATTTGCAAAATAGTAAAGTACTTGCAGTAGCTACTTTACAGGATTATGGTGAGCAATGTATTTTCAAATCACTGTATAAAGATGAGGTGTTATTATATACAAGAAACTACTAGATGCACCATAAAGACAAATGAGGCCAGAAATTTATTATTGTAGTTAACCCAACTACACAAAGTATATTGTTTAATAACTGTCATTACTTCTTTATTTCCACAACTCCTCCAGTTGAAAGGCAGCCAACTGAGAGTATGTCCTGCCTTTCACTTTATCATTATCTTTTCTAAATACTTGTGTAATTTAGTAAAGGAGAAAGTTGGTAGACAAAGAGTGCCATATCCTAAGAATGGAGGAAGAGAAAAAAAAGTTTACCTAGAATGCTTCAAAGGGAAGGAGCATGGCAGGGAAAAGAGAGAAGAGAAAAATGGAGCTGAAGTCACAGACAACTTAATTTATCTCAGAAGCTGTCTTTGATAAGCTCTTATTCCATTTTTCTTACACTCTTATTTCCATGGGAAACAAAATCATACTCTTACACCTGTTAAATTGGATGAAACAAGAATATAATAATATTGATTCAGCAAATATTTGCTGAGTGCCATATCCTGGTTCCGGGGTTCCTGCCTGGACTCTTCCCTTTTTTGGGAAAAAGTGAAAGGCCATTTTCCTGCCATTCCAATCTAGCTCCTGCTAGGTTTCCTGTCTTGGGGGGAGGGGGAGGAAAAGGAGTACACTATTCGTTCAGCTCCCCAGCTACATTTCATACCTCTCAAACTGGATGTCCAGTAGACTTCTTAAACTAAACAACTAAAACAACTGTGCAGAGCAACACTATTCCTTCAGCTCCCCAGAACTTATCTCCTTACCTGAACTACTTAAGGGACCCACTCACTCAGATTTTCACTGAGGTCAAACAGCTGTGGAAAATGCACCTGAACTTTATTCCTCACCAAACTCTCACCAGTCATATCCTCCCATTAATTCTGAAACAGCCTATAATCATTCAAACCCCATTCTGCATCTAGTCTGCTACATTAGTCCGGTTCTCCTCTACCCAAACTCCCTAATGTCTCACTCAAAAACTACTTACTCCTCCCACTGTGCTCTCTGGAATGCCTGCTCCATAGGCAACAAATCAACTTTCCTCCTAACTCTTTGCCTTTCCCATTTCTTTCACATTCTGGCTCTGAGAACAGGTTCCCTCTGATGATACAGCCTTTTTGGCCTCCTTTTCCATTTTCATCCATTTCTGCTCCCTCTTCCACTTCCTCCCCCCATGGAGATGAGGAATTTGAAATATTTTTTGCTCTAGATTGCCAATTTTAGGTTCTCCCTCTACCATCATTACACAGTAGCCTCTCTTCCTTTAACATTCACTCAGTCACTATCTACTAATCAAAATTCTGGTAGCAAATTTACTTTCTGCCTTCAGGACACTCCTTTCTTTCCTCAATGAGTTCGGTGGATCACAATCTTTCCTTCCTTCTCAACTCTTTCTTTCATACAATGAAACTCTTTTAAACACTTTAATTTCACAATTCCTCTATGTCTAAAGGGCTACAAAACTGTGCATACCCTTTCTACCTTCTAGGTCTGGATCCCAAAGAAATTATTAAAAAAAGAGAAAAGGACCACATTTATTTAAAAATATTTATAGCAACTTTTTGTGGTGGCAAAGAATTGGAAATTGAAGAGATGCCTATCAACTGGGAAATGGCTAAAAAAGTTATGGTACATAAATACAATGGAATATAATTGTGCTATAAGAAATGAAAAGCAGGTGGACTTCACAAAAATCTGGAAAAGCTTATGTGAGCTGATGCTGTGAAATGAGCAAAACTAGAAGAACATTGTACACAATAACAGTGTGTGAAGCTCAACTATGATACTCAGCCCTTCTGAGCAATGCAATGACCCAAGCCAATTCCAAAAGACTCATGATGGAAAATGCTATACACATACAGAGAAAGAATTATGGAGCAAAGCCTACTATTTTCATTTTTTTTTGTTTTTTGTTTTTTCTTTCTTATGGTTTTTCCCTTTTGTTTTGATTCTTCTTTCACTTCATGACTAATATGGAAATAGGTTTAAAGGCTATATAAGTATAATCTACATCAGATTGTTTGCTCTCTTGGGTAGAGGTAAGGATAGGGAAAGGAAACATTTGGAACTCAAAATCTCATTAAAAATGTATGCTGAAAACTATCTTTACATGTAATTGGGAAAAATACTATTAAATGGGGGAGAGAGGAAAAATAATTTTTCTTAGGCATAAATCTGCCAAAAAAATTGTTTCTCAATTTATTTAACCTATTATACCATTCTACCTCAGCCGTACACAAAAGATGGCCGTAACTTGCTTTTACCATTACTTCCATGGTAATAAACTCTTAAAATTTCCTTATCTGATGACAAGTTATGGTCATTCTGCTTCTTGTCTTGCAATCCCAAATCCTGTTCTTTTTCTATACTAAGACCTCCAACCCCTCAATTCCTCATGAACAAAGTAAATCTAAGCTCTGTGGGAAGGAAAAAACCCCAAGAATTGGATATAGCCCAAAATGTAATGGGTTGCCTCAAGTTCTGTCCTGAACGCTCTTTTCTTACCTCTCTATACCTTTCTCTTGATAATCTTACTCTATCTCATGGACTCAATGATCATTATCTTCTATGGTGATGTTCAGATCTACTTTTCCATTACTAACTTTTCTCCTGACCTCCCACTTTATAATCTCCAACTAATTATTTGATATTTCAAAGTGGATAGATATCTCAAACTCAACATGTCCAAAATGTAACTCATCTTTCCCTCTTTCTAATTTCCCTACAATTACTAAGACCTTCTCAGTCCCCTCGGTTCTGGTCTCAGATCTGGAGATACATTATTTCCCGGGCCAGTGTACCCTCAACATTCCAGAAGGAATCATCAGATTAAAGGGGGTAGATGTTATCTATGTTACCCTGAGTTCCTCAATCCCCCCCCACTTCCCCCTGATACCCAATCTGTTGCCAAATACTATTGATTTTATCTCTATAACATCACTCACACATATCCTCTTCTTTTCTCTGACGCTATCACACTGATACAGATCTTCATCACTTCAAGCCTGGAGCACTGTAATAGCCAACTGGTTGGTATCCCTGCCACAAGTGTCCCCACCCTCCACTCAGCTGAAAAGTGATTAGCCTAAAAGGCAGGTCTGACCACTTCATCTGCTGTTCCATAAACCGAAGCAGCTCCTATAACCTCCAGAACCACATGTAAACTCCTTCGGCATTCAAAGCTCTTCACAACTGGCCCCTCCTACCTTTCCAGTCTTCTTACACCTTATTCTCCCTCTACTTCATGATCCAGTGGCACTGGCCTCCCTGTGAGTCCTCATACAATGTATCCCCCATGCTGGGAATGATCTCCCCATCTCTGCCTCCCGGTTTCCTTCCAAGTCCTGAACAATATTTCACCTTATTCAGGATGCTTTTCCTGATCCCCCTTAATACTAATGCCTGTTGATTACCTCCAATTTATCTTGTGTCTATCTTGTTTGTATAAAGCTGCTTTGCACATTGAATTACTTGAAAGGGCAGTCTTTTGCCTTTCTTTGTGTCCCCAATGTTTTAGCAGATGCCTGGCACATAAAAGGTGTTTTATAAATACTTACACATGGACTGATTAACTGCCTATGATAGGCACATTGTGAAGAATAAAAAAATGAGAATAGCCCAATTTAAGGGCTTTATGATCATCATTCTTAAGGAGTTTATAATCTCATACCTATACCTATACATATACTTACATATAAACACATCAACGTATGTAAATATTCATATATATAATGATAAGTAGAAAGTAATTAAATATTAAATGAATGTTAGAATCATTATCATTTTGAATTATTAGATTATTATAGAGGTTGAAAGATCATAATGGGTCTACATTGAATGGGAATTAAACTAGATCTTGAAAGATAGACAGGACCTGACATAGAGAAAAGGATAGATGAAACTTGGTAATGACAAAGTCATCTTTTGGGGTTCAGTAGGGGATTAGCCTGAGTGATTTTTTAAAGAGAAGATAATGATCAATTCAAAATTGATCAATTTAAAAGTATGGAGGATTTAAAAAAAATCGACTTTCAAATCTGGGCTAAAGAATGAGGATTCAGGGTATGATGGAAATAAGTCACTGAAAACAAATTTGGATACAGGGCACGGAATCCAGTCAACTCGGTGCTGTGGGGAAGGCCCTGGCCCCCAGTGGATTTCAAGTCAGAAAACTTTCCTTTAAATCCCTGTTCTGTCCTTACTTCTAAGGTCTTGGATAAATTAATTTATCTGGGGCCTCAATTTTCTCAGCATAAAATTAGGGAATCTGACTAAGCCTATGATCCTATTGATAATATACATTAACATATGATTCATATGTAATATGGTCCTAGTGCTGGGGGCACTGGGGAGCTTACAGCAGGCTTGTGAACTGGCGACCGACGAAAGATAATAGAGCAGCAGTATGGATTCAGAGGCAACATATCTGATCAGGCTTCGGCCTCAAGCGGCGGAAAAAGGGGGAAAAGGAGGAAACAGCAGCATAGGCGTTGCTGACATCGGAAAGAAGAGGTAGAGAACCAGTGAAAAGGGAAAGGAGGATCAGGATCTAGATCATCTCCAGGAGCCTCAGGAGGGTGGGCCTGAAATGGAGCAGGGGTCGCGCTTTCATCTGTCCCTTCTTTTTCCTCTGCCCCTACCCCAATACCCGATGAAGCCCAGGTCCCCGCACTTACATTTTTCGCAAACCATTCTGTCAGAAGGACCAAGCCGGTTTAACTATTTTTCCCAAAGGCACAGGTTTCTTCAAAATGTAAACAGTTCTTCAGCCGAGCACCTCCTTCCGGGTCACAAGAGATTTACTTCCGTCTTTCTAATTTCACCCTACACCTGGAGAGTCGCTGGAGAAGCGGTGATGGAAAAAAGGGCGGAGCTTGTCTCCTCTTTCCGGCTTCTCTCCCTCTCCGATTGGCTGCTGGAGTTTCCCATCCATTACCGAGAAAGCTTACGTGCGCGCGCACGTGTGTGGGCGCCTGCGCGTGATGCGCCCCTGCCAGTCGCACCTGAGAGCCGAGGAGGGTGGGAGCTCGGGATCAGGTGTTGGCTTTTCCTTTTTCTCCCACCCATTTCTCCTGATCTCGAGGTTCAGGTAAGCTAGACTGGAGGACCCGGGGGAGGAGGGGAAAGGGTCACTACACCCTTCTCCGCAAGTGCAGTGTTCAAGCCGGGCCCTGTCTTTAATGCGGAGGGTGAGCTCTTCCTGGCATCGCCCGTTTCCCTCTTGCTGCCCCTCTCAATTCAGTCTGCCTCTTTGGGGTTTCCTTTTCTCCTTACTGCCCTCACTTCTCCCCGTTTCTCTCATGCTTCCTTCTGGGATGCTGGGGCTGCCCAGGGCCAGAGGAATAACAACGCATCTCCAGATCCCAGACCCGAGAGCCAGAATTTGGGGCTCCTGGACAGATATGAGACCTGCCCACTTCATCGGTCAGCAAGGGGAAACATTATCTTCATGAGAATGTTCTTTCCAAAGTAGAATGAGATTTGGGAGAAACTTTTCCTAGTTTCTCCTTGCTCTTGTGGGATCCTAGTTTTGGATCTGGAGTATCTTGACAGCAAAAGCACCGGGGCATTGCAGGCTCTGGATGTAAAAAGTTTTATATCTAAGGTCTCGCATCAAATAAATGTCAAATGGGAGTGAAACCAGTCCTTTGCCTATATGCAGTCCCCTTTCTGTTACGCTCCTCTCTGTCCACTCCGATCCCCTTCCACACACAGGTTTCATAAGGCGTTTGGCTTTATCTGTAGCAGCGGTGGTAGATTAGAGATAGCCAGGCGGCACTGGAGTTTGGAAGACCCGAATTCAATTTTGTCTTAGCTTTTACCTAGAATGTGACCCTAGGCGTGTCACTAAATCTGTGCCTGTTTACTCATCTCTAGAATGGAGATAACATAATAACTTACCTCCTGAGGATAAAATTAGACAAAATTTGAAAGACATTTTGCAATCTTAAAGCTATGTTCATGCTAGCTGTTATTTATTTATTTATTTTTAATAATAATAGAGTTTCGCCATTCTCCAATCAATAAATGGTCAAAGGATATGAACAGACAATTTTCAGAGGATGAAATTAAAACTATTTATAGTCATATGAAAAGGTGCTCCAAATCACTGTTGATCAGAGAAATGCAAATCAAGACAACCCTGAGGTACCACTTCACACCTGTCAGATTGGCTAAAATGACAGGAAAGGTTAATGATGAATGTTGGAGGGGATGTGGGAGGGCTGGGACACTGATGCATTGTTGGTGGAGCTGTGAACGGATACAGCCATTCTGGAGAACAATTTGGAGCTATGCTCAAAAAGTTATCAAACTGTGCATACCCTTTGACCCAGCAGCATTTCTATTGGGCTTATATCCCAAAGAAATCATAAAGAAAGGAAAAGGCCCCACATATGCAAGAATGTTTGTGGCAGCCCTTTTTGTAGTGGCTAGAAACTGGAAATTGAATAGATGTCCTTCAATTGGAGAATGGCTGAATAAATTATGGCATATGAATATTATGGAATATTATTGTTCTGTAAGAAATGACCAGCAAGATGATTTCAGAGAGGCCTGGAGAGACTTACATGAACTGATGCTGAGTGAAATGAGCAGAACCAGGAGATCATTATACACGGCAACAACAGTACTATATGACAATTAATTCTGATGGACATGGCTCTCTTCAACAATGAAATGTTTCAAACCACCTCCAATTGTTCACTGAAGAAAGCCATATACACCCAGAGAGAGGGATGCGAAATGTGGACCACAACATAACATTCTCATACTCCTTGATTGATGTTTGCTTACATTGTGTTTCCTTTATCTGATATATCGTTTGTGTAGATAAGATTTTTCTTGCACACCAATGATAAGTTTGGAAATATGTATACATATATTCGATTTGCCAATATTTTAACATAATTAACATGTAGTGGATATCCTGCCATCTAGGGGAGGGGTGGGGAGTTGGGGGGAAAATTTGTAACAGAAAGCTATGTAAGGGTTATTGTTGAAGAATTACCCACACATATGTTATGCAAATAAAATAAAATTAAAAAAAATAATAATAATAGAGTTTCTTTAGCCTCAAACAGTATGATTGGCACCTAGGGACTACCTCTCAATCTCTTCGATCTGTCCCTTATACCTGCAATTTTCTCCCTCCTCTCTGCCTTCTAGGACTCTCTGGCTTCCTTCAAGGCTCAGCTAAAATTCTGCTTCTAAGTAAAGCCTTTGCTTTTTCTTCTTAGTGCTATCTTGCCTTTAAGATCTTCAGTTTATCTTGTATAGTATATGTGTGTACATTGTTATTTGTTGTCTCCCCCATTAGGTTGTGAAATTCTTGAAGACAGTGTTTTTACTTTTTTTTTTTTTTTTTGTATCCCTAGTGCTTAGCAAAGTGCCTGGCACATAGATAATTAATGCTTGTTGAGTTGTAGGAAGTTGAAGTTACTTGGTTCAGAATGGTATGATTAAACATTCCAGACTTTGTTTTGAAGATCCATGCCGTGTTTTGATAGAAGATGTAAATAAGATATGTAGTATTATAATGTTAGCAAAGGTAAGAAACAGTAACAATTTGGGCAGAAATTATATTTTTAAGGGGTTTCCAGTGCGTAGCTTTGATTCTAGCAATAGCCAGTGCTACAAGCTGATAAATTTCATAATCCTTTGTAAGTGAACCTCTCTTGTCTGTGGCATATGACCATAATGAAAATAGATAAACCCAGGGCCATGCATGTAGTAGGTATTTAATAAATGTTTGACTATTAGCTTCCACAAGATATTTTTTGATTTTTCACTAAACATTTATCAATATTAGACTTAATATAATAAATTTGCCTGCCATTAAGCATTTATTAAACACTTTGTGTGAGACCCTGCCCTTGACATTAAGAATTCAAAGGAAAAAGCAAAAAAAAAAAAATGCCCTCAAGGAGCTTACATTTTAATGGAGACAACAGATAAAAAAGAATATACAAGTTACTTAAAGAATAGTTCCAAGGTAACTTTAGAGGCCAAAGTCCTAATTAACAGCTGTTGAGACTGAGAAAGGTTTTCAGCTATAGGTAGCTTTGAATGTAAGAAGTTAAGAGGCAGAGCATTCCAGAGTTGGGGAACAGCTAATGCAAAGGCAAAAGAACAGGCAGTCGAAAAAAGCCATGTTAGACCCAAAAAAAGAGAAGGATCCCTACAGGCTAAATATTGACCTAGAAAACCACAAATTCACATTTCTATGTTTTATTTTGTTAAACATTTCCCAATTATATTTTAATATGATTTGGGCACCACTCCTGAATTTGACACCTTCTGGTGTCAAGATAGCAAGTGGTTTGGGCTGTAGAGATAGAAGACCAGGATGGGTAAAAAGATTAAATGTGAGCAGAAGATATAATGCTATTGGAGTTGGTAACAGATTTGAATCTATGATAAAATTTACTGATAAAATTTGTGTTCTAAAATGTATTTGCTATTGTAGAGTTGCTTTAAGTTCAAGTTCTTTGTTTTAGAATTTGAAATGTTTAGCACAAATAGAGCTTATTGAAAAATTAATATGTGTTAGTCTTTCATAAAATTCAACTTGCTTTTCAGTGGGTACACCTTCCAGGAAGCACCATGAAAGACACAGATATCAAGAGACTGTTTTATGCTCACCTTTTCTGTGTATTTTCCATTATTCTAACTACCTTCACTCCATCTTTATTCTTCGAGGACTTCTCTGTTTTGGAAACACATTTGACATGGTTATGTGTCTGTTCTGTATGTGTAACCATTGTCAATGTAATATTATATTTATTAGTAAAACCAAATCCATCTTCTAAGAGAAGCTCAATTTCACATAAGGTAAGACTTACTTTACAATAATTGATTTTGGGAAAAGTGTCTCTTTTGAGGAAAAAGTCTAGTTGTGAGAGAATTAATACAGAACTCTATAAATTCTGTCAACAATGAATTAGCAGCTTTTCTTAATCAAATCTACTTTTAAATTCAGTGGAATTTGACTTGGCCAGAATTTACTCACAGTTGTTGTATAGGGTGTTAGTACTTCATGAAGGCTGCTGCGCCTTCCATCCATTTTTGACTTATATTCTTATTTCATCTGCCTATACATGGCATAAAGGATTGACCTTGGAATAAGAAAAACCTTACTTCTGACATATATTTAGTGATTGTGGGCAAGTCATTTAACTTGTCCATGTTCTAGGCAACTCTAAGACTATAAATTATAAAGTTACCAATGACCAGAGGGTTTTTTAACACCCAGATGAAATCACAGGTTCATATTTAAAAAACAAAACAAGACAAAAACAAAACTAAAAAACAACCTTCTAAAGGGGAGCTACCTATTGCAAGGGAAGACTGTCTTTTTTATATTTTGTGGGGAGTTGTGCAGTATGAATTAATTATGGGATTTATATCTTTTTTTAAGTCACTAGTTAAAAAGTAGCTGGTTTGCAGGTATTAAATCTGTCTTGATGGAACTGGTTAAATCACTATAGTATAGGAAATTAAATATTGCAGTAATAAATTGATATGTCTTCACATGCAATTTGTATTACTTTGGGAGCTTAAAGGAAATTTTAAGTTGCCTTATTTTAAAATCTAATGTGTTAAAAATTTAAGCTTTATTTGGGCAGGTTGTAGGCATGTTAGCCAATGTATAGATAGGTTAATTTCTGTGTATACATTTGTGTAAGATAAATTCTGTTGTTCTGTTGGTTACTTAACAAATTGTTGTTAAGTACAAAGTTTCTCCATTTTCTCCATATTTTCTTCTAATTTAAAAACCATTGCATTTGGGGCAGCTAGGTGGTGCCGTGAATAGAGTACCAGCCCTGAAGTTAGGAGGACCTGAGTTCAAATCTGGCCTCAGACACTTAACTCTTCCTGGCTGTGTGACCCTGAGCAAGTCACTTAACCCCAATTGCCTCAGCAAAATAATAATAATAATAATATTATAATGAGGAAATCAAGATTTAGAAAGATAGGATGACTTGCCCAGTTACAGAAGAAGTAAATAACCAAGACAGAATTTGAATGCTTTCTGATCCTACAATAACTAGTGCTCTTTCCAAAATACCATGTTGCTTTCTCATCAAGGTTTTATAAAGTGGATACAGTATGACAAGCTGATTAGAGTGGTAGTCTTTGAATTTCGAATATAAACTTTGAAGCTTGCCTTAGACATTTATTAACATTATGACAATGGGCAAATTCTTTTATCCTTTCTAAGTCTTCATTCCTCATGTGTCCAAAAAACGTGTCTCCCAGGGGTGTAGATCAAATGAAATATGGGTAAAGTGCTTGCAGACTTTAAACATGTCAATATTCCTTTTCCTATATAAATCTAAACCACATAGCACTTACTGTGTGTGTGTAAATTTTTTTTTTTTTTTTTTTTTTTGCTAAGGCAGTTGGGGTTAAGTGACTTGCCCAGGTCACATAGCTAGGAAGTGTGTCTTAAGACCAGATTTGAGTTCAGGTCCTCCTGACTTCAGGCCTAGGGCTCTGTCCACTGCCTCACCTAGCTGCCTCCCCACTTACTATATATTAATCAAAATAACTTATAGCTTTTAATATTGCTTTCACATGAACAGTATTCTGGCACTATATTTATGCTGCAACTTAGGACTCCAGGATTTGGAAACAAATTTGACACCTTTATTACCCATTATTCTGTGGTTATTGTGTATGGAACAATATTTTGACCCTAAGTATAATCTGCAGAAGATCAAAATGTTTCTCAAGCTTTTTTTCCCCCTGTTTATTTTTATTTTTATTTTTTTATTTTTATTTTTATTTTTTTTGCTTTTTGCTGAGGCAATTGGGGTTAAGTGACTTGCCCAGGGTCACACAGCTAGGGAATGTTAAGTGTCTGAGACCAGATTTGAACTCAGGTCCTCCTGACTTCAGGGCTGGTGCTCTATCCACTTCGCCACCTAGCTTCCCCCCCTGTTTATTTTCAAGGAGTATGGAGAAAATATTAATCTTGTTGTTAAGCTTACCATGTGCCAGGCACAATGCTAAGCTCTTTACAAATATTATCTCATTTGATCATCACAATAATAACAATAGCTGACATTTATTGTGTGCCAACTCCTATACTAATAAGCACTTTACAATTATCATCTATTTTTTTTGATCCTTACAATTGCCTTGGGAGGTTTGTGTTATTATTATCATCCTCATTTTACAATTGAAAAAACTAAGTAGACAAGTAAAGTAATCTGCCCAAGGTCACATGGCTAGTCCTCATCTGAGGCTAGATTTGAATTCAGGTCTCCTTGAACCAGACCTAGCACTCCATCCATTGCATCATTTCACTTTTTGATGTGCTAAGGTTATTAGGTATAAATAAAATGATGAATATGATATCTTTGTAATAATAATGCCACTTTCAAAGGGTTTTGTGTGTGTGTGGTTTTTTTTTTTTAGATATCCAGACTTCTGAAATCTTGTGTCTACTTTTTTATATCTTGCCTGCTCTATCATGCAATCATTGTTCTGTATGGAGCACCACTAATAGAGTAAGTCTTAATTTACTAACTTATGTCACATGAATTTTTTCTTTAGTAACTAATTTACAATCTAAGGTGCACATTAGAAAATGCTTATGGTTAAAGATCCACTAGATCACTAGATGTGTAGCATTTGTACCTTAATAGTGATCTCTATTAATAAATCAAAGTTCATTGTAATCATTTTACTTTTGCTTAAAGAAGTGGTCAGATAATTATATTGATTTGATGTTTCTGAGTTCATTTCTGAGTGATAATTTCTTAAATCTTGCCTTGTTGAGATATTTAGAGAATTTGCAAAAATATTAAATGCCAAATAATAATTTATACTTAGCACATTGAATTTGAGTAAAATTATCACACCTAAAGAACTTGTAAACTATGTTGCAAGCTAAATAGAGCTCTTATAATTTTATTTACATAGTTCATTGCCTTCATGAACCTTTTTTTAGTTAAAAAAGTAAGTCTTGAACCCTTTTTAGAATAATTAGAATTTCTAAATTAAAACAAATTAATGAATTCTTTTGTATTCTGTATTTACTTAAAGTTTACCTTTTAGTGATTTTTGTGGTTAAATACATGTTAAACTTGAATAATGATTTGGTTATTTAATGAATGAATGAAGCATTTATGAAAATGCTTTCTATATGCAGAGCATCATGGGAATAAATAGAAAAAACAGGCTTCTACTCTCAAGGAGGTCACACTTAATGGGGAAGACAATCCATAGGGAAGATTTAAGATGCAAGATCCCAAGTCTTTTAGGCAGATCCACAAAGCAAATAGTAAGCCCTCTTCCTTAATTTCATTTCTACTGACAAAACCCTGCTACTTCCTGACATTCAATTGTTTGGCAGTACCGAGGACTTTGGTCATGTCTCTGGGTCATCAGTGGCTATCTCTCTCCAGAATTTCCCCCCAGGATGACTGCTGAAGGCACTGGGTTCCTGGGGACAGGATAGTGAGCTGCCTTCATCCAGGTGCAGGGAGACTGTGGGCAAGGTGGTGGTGCTTCTAGTCTCTCCCTCAGGGGTCTTCCTCCTTTGACCAGGCTGACTTCCCTGTCCTGTATGTGATGGTTGCTGAGAAATTGGCTATGACAGACTCCTCTTCCACAGAAGTTGCTTACCAGATGATGACTGTAAGGGCTCAACTGGAAGCAGGAGTGGGGGATCAGGGAGCATTGCCACTCCCAGAGTCCTCTCTTTTGGTGACAGTTGGTCAGCTATTGTTACTGCTGGTGAGAAGGAGGAACTTGGATCCCCTCACAGGGATATTTCCTCAGTGATAGTTGTTTGGGGCGGGGTGGGGGTGGAGGGAACTAGAAGAAGGTCTGATGGTTTGTGAGACACTGCTATTCTTGAGTCTTTCAGGTTCAGGGTCCTGTGCTGTCTCTATCCCTGTGCCTTAGGGCAGCATAGCAGTGGTGGTTTGTCTTGTCTGGCACCTGCTGCCTCTTGTCTCAACCTTAGGATGCCTTACTACTTCAACTAGGTTTACCTGCCTGCTCTGTAAGGGCCGGTTAGATGGCAATTGGGGAGGGCTGGCCCCTTCCTTAAATAATTTGATGACATGCTATTAATTCGATCTAAAAAGAAGATTGAGTCCTGAATGGGATAAAAGGGCCATCAATTACAAAACTAGTCTCAAGTTTACTAAAGATTTATTTGAAATGAATGTGAATAAATATGGAGAAAGAAAGATTGTATGGGAGAAGTGAGGTTGAATAGAGGTCAAGGAAAATAATTCATCTGGAATGCACTTAAATTTCATTAAATTTTTTTCCACTTTTAATTTTATGGCATCTGTTTAGTTATTGAAATATTAATAATCATAATTTTGTTATAAATGGAGGCCAAAGCATGCCAAAAATTATTTTAGGGTGATCACATGACCACAAAATTTTATTCTTAGAAATATCTCTTCAAAGTATACTTTTGCAACTTGCTGATAATCTGATTAGAATGCGTCATTCTTATACACATATATTAGACAGCGTATGGTCATGATGTACTAATCCCTTAAACTGCTTTGGTAGATTAAGTGAAAGTCACTTTTGTCATGTGCTTACTCTATTATGCACTGTGGGTACAAATAGAAAAAAACAATTCCTGTTTTTAAGGTAGGAGGTCCTGTTGCAGAGTAGAAATTAATTTAAATTCTAAGGTTTTAGAGTCAGGGTGAATGTCAAGTGTAGAAGTGCTACTTAAAGTCCAGTTTTTATGGCAGCATCTGGAGTTCTGGAAGGCTCAACGGAAGGGCTAGAGCCAGGGACAAGAAGTGGTTCTTCAGTTGCTGAAAAAAATTTTGATTTTTTTAAAGGTGGCCTATTTTAATGATTACTATTTTTATGCAAAAGACTTAAAATTTCTGGAAATGTTTCATCATGGTTATTTGATTTTTTTTTTTCCCCTAGGTTGATGCTGGAAACATTTTTATTTGCTGTTCTTTTGTCAACTTTTACCACATTACCTTGTCTGTGTTTATTAGGACCAAATATTAAAGCATGGCTACGAGTTTTCACTAAAAATGGGTAAGTTGTAATTATTTGTTTTCATTAGTATTTATATATACAAATAGCATCATTTTTTGAAGCTATATCATATGTCAATTAAATATTGTTCCTATATTACAACATTTTCTAATCTTAAGATGAAATGAGAAAATAACATTTTGTGTAGATTAATCTAACTTCTTATTTAGGGATATGTAAGAAATAACACTGGATTGGGATTCAAATCCTGATTATTGCTTATTTCTCATGTGACACAGAATACTCCCAGGAAAACTGTGATTATCCAGTCTTTAAAATGTGGAAGTTAGATCAGGTGATCCCAAGATTCCTTAAATTTTAAACCATAACCCTTCACAACAGGAGATAAGAATGTAAGATTTGTCGTTTTGCTATTTGGAAATGTGTTCTTTAATCTCTAAAGAAGTTGGGCTAAAATGCATAATAGTTTGGCATTGTTCAATTTCTTCAGAAGAAATTCTGATGTTAAAGTATTCTTATCAGAAAAAGAAAAATGGATATGAGGATTATTCTGTGTCTACAAATGTTTCACTTCATCAATCAGCAAACTTAACGAATACTTATGATGTGCTCAGCTTGAGGAGAATAATTAAACATCCTTATTCACCGGGGAATTAGAATCCATTTGTAAAGGTAAGATAATACATGGAAAGATGCTAACACACAGCTCAAAGAATCTTAGTGAAATTTTCAGCTATTAAAATGGCACTGAGTTCAAAGGTTTAATTGCTTGACACTGCAGTAAAACTTTGTGTAATTAATTACAGGTCAAATTGTGTGATACAAGTTATAATTGGAATAAGTTCAGATGATTAGTAGATCACAGTAGATGATAGAAAACTTGAAGAAGGAAGTTGACCTTAGTGAGGTGCAGTGGAACCATTGGGCTGAAGTCAGAGAATTCAGGTCACATTCTGCCTCTTACATTGTAACTTTGAGCAAGTCACTTCATCTCCTGGGCTTTAGTTTCCTTGTCTGTTGGGAGGATTGTGTCCATTCCAGCTCTCGGAGTAAGGCAGAATTTGATTTAGAAGTGAAAAGGGAAGGATAGGACGGAAGACACATTAATAGGAATGATCGTGGCATGTTCATGGAACTGTAAGAAAATAGATCCAAGTAGCTTAGACCATTTGTGATGTGCAGTAGTAGAAATGTTGGATAAATTAATTTCATTAATGTATCCTTCATATAAAATTACCTTTTTTGTTTAATTTAACACTAGTTTCAAGGTTATTTGTGGCTATTTCCTGGGTCCTATTCATGTTTATATTCCCTGGTGCGTCTCATAGTTATTTAATAAATGTTTATGGCATTGAGCTGAACTTGTTGGAATTCTTTTTAACCTAGTTTTCACAAATTCTTTAGTAAAATCAAAGTAAATTTCAAATTTTCCTTTTCACATTAACTGTTAATGTATCAGTCAGCGATTTTTTTCTTCCAGAGGCAGTTGGGATTAAGTGACTTGCCCAGAGTCACACAGCTAGGAAATTTTAAGTGTCTGAGACCAGATTTGAACTCAGGTCCTCCTGACTTTAGGGCTGGTGCTTTGTCCACTGCACCACCTAGCTGCCCCTAGCTTTGTATTCTTCATTTAATATGGTTACCTTCCTTATTAACTGCAAAGTCTAGTCTAAAACTTTCCTACCTTATAAAAATAACTTGACATTTATGAATGTATTCAAATCCTTTTTGAAAGTATTACTAATTTCAACCTGTATCATATATAGGTAAAGTAATGAGTTAATAAACTCCATAAGTTTTACTTCCTACTGTATTTTGAAATGATTATGCTCTTTTTAAACTTGAGAAGTTAATTTTCTACTTCTGTTATTCTGAAGTCTGGTGAACAAATCTGTATTGTACTCTTGCTTTTACTTTCAGTAACTCCCTATGGCCACTGTTCCAAATCTTTTCTGTCTTCACCCTATATTTTAGTGAGAAAAGTGAAGCCATTTCATAACCTCTTTCTTCATCCCTATTTCACAGCTCTCTGCCTTCTCCTTCTGCTGACAAATGTGCATGGATTATACTTCCTTTCAAAAGCCTTTATGTGATTCTGCCATCCTCTAGTACATCTCCCAATTCCCAGAGCCAAACTCAGTTATATATTTCTGCTCTCACTTTCTTACTAGATGTTTTTCAGTCTTTTATAATTTGGCTTCTGACCATATAATTCTATTTAAATTTTCCTCAAGCTTATTTATAATCTTTTTTTTTTTTAATAAAGCTTTTTATTTGCAAAACATATGAGTGACCTTTCAACATTGACCTTTGCAAAAAAACTTTTTTTTTCCCAAGCTTTTCCTTTCCCTCCCCCCGCCCCCCACCCCTAGATGACAGGC